>CAXKVX010003661.1:0-23004 GCA_964058865.1 Eleocharis quinqueflora | reverse complement strand
GGTTGGTAACTTGTATAGATGTGCACAGGAGTGATGATGCACGGCTACCCTCTTGTGAAAAAGTTTTGTGATGAGCTCAAGGATTTCATGAGGAAGCACAATTTCTCATCTATTGAAGATTTCAGGGGGTATGGCTCGCACCATATTTCTTCATTTTGTGTCAAAATGCAAAAAAACTGATGGTTGAAAATTTAAAGTGTTTAGACATTACTCCATATAAATTCACAGCTACTTAAAATTGATATAAAAATTTGCTTCTCTTTTTTTCTTGTCAGACTTGTTAGAACTTGTTTTTTAGCATAATCTTGCATTCCACTAACATTTGTCATACATAGATGTGAGCTTTGAGATATACATATATATGCTGGTATTAATAATTTAACTAGATACAAGAATTGAAAATACTCGTCTTTTTTATAGCACAATCTGACATACCACTAACATTTGTCATATATAGATGATGAATTTCTTATGCAATAGGTACTCAGTCACGAATAGGTAGTCAGAACTCAAAAAGACTGATACGAGAAGCCATAGACAAAATGCAATGATATATTTTGTTTCCTTCTTCCATGCGTTACTTATTATCTAGTCTTTTTTTATTTTGTCATTTTTATCGAGCATGACAGTTGTAGTGAGCTAAACTAAATTTTGTCATTGGACAAATTCAGGAGGACACATTCCTCTCTTAATTTCCTTAGGTCTGAAGCAAGCAAAAGACTGCATACATAATATTTCTTTGTAAGATTCTATCTTTCCTCTCTCTGATACTAGTACTACAGACACATTCTTTAGTTGTATGTGTACATATATATTTCTTAATTTCATGTGAATTTCTCAACCAATAAATTTAGGTAGCAATTAATTTTACAGGATTTTGATAATTAAAAATGTCATTGTATTGGATATTTAACTTATTGCTTTATGTTGCAATATAGGTTGGAGCTCATATAGACAAGAGAGCATAGAACTATCCCCTAAAATTGCTTGCTAAATGCTGGTGTATCACTCTTTGATGTCAAGTCCTTACTTGATAAGAGTAAAAAAGGGGTTCTTGTATCCTCAGTGTTTCTTTCAAGATCTCCATGTCCAGGTTAATTTTCTTGTCAAAATTTTAGAATGGTTAACTATTAGTTTAGATATGGTTATAATTTTGGAAAAAAAAAGGTGCTGAGTTTAGTATCTTAAGATTCAGTAAAGTAATGATAGATCTCACTTGTGAAACAATTAGCGCTGGGATGCATTAGTGGAGGCACAAAGTGTGAGGTGATGTGAAACTATCTTTATTGGAGATGAGCATCATTTTTCTGCTCAGGTATTCTTTTCTCATTACTAATGTACTTATATGTTTTTCAGCAAACATTGGATACAATAATCAGAATTGTACTGAGCAAGTTTTTGTGAGTACGATCAGACTTCTCTTGCTAAAGTTTCTCATTACTGATGTACTTGCTAAAGTTCCTCCAATGAACTTTCTTCTTGTTTCAATAAAATGCTAATTACTCTTTCAATTTCCTCCTTGTTATAAAGGGGCAACCAATTTCCCTTGAGCTTGTAATGGTTACTTATTTGGACCAAATGACTGACCTACTGCTGAAAAGGTGAGGACTAAATACCTTTTGACTGTTTTGATAGATTTCATCCATGCATCCTTTAGTATGTTACTGCCTATTTTGTTTGTTTGAATGCCCATTAAAAAGTTCATTTGTCTTCCTGCAAACGTAGTTATGACCTATATATGTTTCTTTTCATTTGAAGAACTCGAGCCATTAAGATTTTTGTTAGAAATAAGTGATATGTGCTACTTTCAAAGTTTCAAATTGCTACTTAATAGTTTGCATGTTGCTTCATATTTTATTTGTTGTTATGGAAGAAAAAAATACAACTGACTTTAGATATTATCTGATTTCAGATTTTGCTTTTCGTTTTTGTGGCAGTAACAATGATCTTCACCAATGGATCCCACTTTCTGAAATAGAGGCTTGAAGCAAGAAAAACTGTAGGGAAGTTTAAGTACAATAACAGAAATAAAATCCCCAAAAAATAAGGAAATAGATGGAATATTCAACTTTTAAAGAGCACGAGTTGTATGAAATAACAACATGTAAATTTTGGATGATTGAAAATTTCATTAATTGCTGAATGTGTTGTAATTAAATGTAATTTTTTTTAATTATGATGGATACAACAGCGACCGGTGAACTAAGCTAAGTGCGACCGGAATCTCGGCAGCAGTTGTATTATCTGTTGCCGGTGATGACGTCATCCCGGCAGTAGTTGATTCATCTGCTACCAGTGATGTGCGACCGGGACAGGTATTACCGGGGTGGGTAGCTGAGGGCATATGCTGCCGGCGCCAGTTAGTCCTGCGACCGGTATACCGGCAGCAGAAACTAGTTTTTCCCGTAGTTACTGATGATTCTATTATGCTACTGCAAATAATAAATTATTCTTTTCACATGTATAATCCATTTAAGAAATACACTAAGAATTCAATCTAATTGCATGCAGATCATATATGCGAACCCAACATTTTTTTAAAATACTTGCAAATAACACCCAAACATTATGCAACAATCTAAAATAAATGTAGATTGACTAAACTAAACACATTACTCTAATTTAAATCTGCCTCTGACCAGTTATGTTTATACCATTAGCTATCACTAGATACTACCATCGTGTCACCTCACAAAAAGGCAATTTCCAACTTTGTTTCTCCAGGTTTCATTCTTATGATGTCTTTCTTTATTTTAGTTAAGAAAATGTCCAAAAGCATATACTAATGAAGCTAAGAACATTAAGCCAACAAATCATTTCAGGGCCTGATCGGCAAACCATCAATGCCATGCAAATATTGGTACTCTAATTTGAGTGAAACTTTTATGATGCATGTTATTTATTAGGACATTATGTTACAAAAGTTTGTTTTTAAAAAAATATGTCACACCCCGAAAGATAGGGCATGACATATCCCACCACGAATACATGATCATATGTACTCATAAGACTAACAACCAGGCATATTCAATATAGCATTTACAATTCACAAAATCATAATACCATTTCAGATGTAACAATACTAGAAAGATACAATGATATAACAAGAAACGATCGTAAACAACAAATTTTACAAGTATCATATACAAAAGGTACAACATGAAATCGGAATTTTCACAAGTATCAACAACACAAAAGATGTGAAACCCCGATGCACAAAATATACATATTAATATAGTATTATGATTTATACAAAAGGTCAAAAGGCCTACACGCCATCTGACTCGTCTCACACATCGAACCCAATACCTGCAAAAATTGTATAAACCACATAATGAGAAATATAATTTCCCAGTGCGATATTTAGTTTTACTTTCGTATATACAGGAAATCACATATCTGAAACTTATTATCCACAATATGCAAAGATAATGATATAATGACAATATAATAAATGAAACGATTATCAACAATAAGAGTAGACATGAACATAACATGTCTCGAGTATGTATGGTATCAAGCGGTTCTTACAATTCAAACTATAATAATATAGGTCTGGTAATTCAGTTCAGATTTCATATCAATTCACATCATTTCGAGACATTTCATAGTTCAAACAATCACATGTCAAAATCATTGACCTAAACGTCACCGTTAGGCCCAAAGAAGTAATATAATCCCCTATCCCAACCGGTACTGAGCACAGAAGGGGACAATTTCTATATGCGCATAAAGAACATGTTTTGAGAAGTCAGGTTGCGACCCTCGGCCTTCGTATATTACCTTTCTTTTGCAAATTCAATATCATTCCAGAAGATCAAAAAAATGGGGGACAAGCAATATAGGTAACCGGACAAAATGATAACTCCATTATGCAAATACAAGTAGTCAATATAATCATGAATGCTGAAATTTCCAAAATATGCAATTCAATCGGATATCAAAATGCAGTATCATATTTACATTTCAGAATCAAACCTCTTGTAAATCCGAAAGTAAAACTACGCACCTGACGAGTAGTCGTTGCGTATCGAATCACTAAGCGTCTGTACTCAATCTCTCCTGATCCCCTGTAAAACTACCTAAAACCAAGATGATACAATATTTTAGTCTTATTAACGTTTATCTTTCTTTCTAAAATTAAACGACGTAGCTAAATTGTTCAAACCAAACATAACCAATATATTCAAACAGTTGCACCACTTTATTTGAAATAACTTTGGTTTGGTTAACTAAACAATCAAAACCATTTGGACACTTAGTCTATGCATCAAGAACTAACTCATGATCTATTCCATCTCAAAGGAAGAACTTGTTGTGTTCTTGTGCAACATAGACTAACGCACCAAGTTTAGTGAATAAATGTTACATGGTTACATGATCACTCGATCATGAAGCGGGAAAAGAAGTCCCCTGATTCGTAGCCAAGTATATACAAAGAAAGCGCCACTTACGCCTACAACCCTAATTGAAAATTCAGAAACGAACAACACACAATCGGCACAAGCCACAAACAGAAAGTTCAGCTCTCATTCCCCACATGACATACCTAACCGAAGAGAAAAGAAAAAGAAAACATATTCAAGGCCATACCAAGCAACGGTCAGCACAGAGAACCAATCGCACCACGGCTTGGCCCTGTTACACGCCTCTGGCCTATGGCAAAGGTGCAGCGCCTCTGTACCGAGTGGCCTTGCTGTTGGCGTAGGAAAGTGGGAGGAAGACCAACTAAGAGTAGATACACGGAAGAGAAGCAAGGATATTTTCTCCTTGTTTTGTTTCACCCACGAACAGAAAAGAAAAAAAGGAACAGAGAGGACTCTCTTGCTTTGCCTTACCCACGGAAGAGAACAGAGAAGAAAACAGAAAAGAAGAGGAGAGAAGAGGCGCACAGTGAAGGAAACTAAAGAGGCGGCAGGAAGAATCCAGAGAAAAGAAAGAAGGTCTATTAATTGGACCTTTTTGCAAATTACCCCCTGTAATCTTTTAAATTGTAGAAAGACCCTTGGCGCAATTTAATTAAATACCCCATACTACCACCTTTGTTATATTTTTCTTTTCTCTTTTCATTTACTGTAACAAAATGTCATGACGCAACGTAGCCGGACGCAATTCCTAGTATAGATAAGAAGACTAGTGAGAGTAATGTTTATCCTAAAAAAACATGAAAGAATTTATACTTGGAGATTGAAGACTCTCATTAATACTTTGACTTTATGATAAAGAGTCTCAATAAAATAATATAGACATTAATTTCTAAAGAGATAGACAAAAAATAATCTATTTGCATCATATGTCTATGAATTATACTATGAGGATTATGAAAATAGATGTTGATCAATGGAGATTGATCATTAAAGACTTATGAAAGAGCAAATGTACGATGTTGAAGGAGTTCAACATTTATATAAAGGACCTTATAAATGTGCATCTGTTCATATCAATAAGTACTAGTTCTTGCCAAGTCCTATCTAGTGTAGTGGTAAGGTACAATTTTCATGAGAGAGGATTGTGGTTCAAAGTCCGGTGTGAGCTATTTTCAGGGATAATTTATCAAGTTTATTTTTTTATATTTTTGTTGTTGTTGTGTGTTGTATGCTTACGGACTATGAATAAAAAAGTATTAATTTAAAATTATCCATAAATTTAAAAAGTCTAAAGAGTTATTTGAGAAATAATGATAAACACGTGTCATAAAACATTTAAGCAGAAGTCTTAGGTGCATGATTTTTTTATGGAAAATATTTCGTAGATACACAATAAATATCGACTATTGATACGTATGTTATCATGACATTGTTTGAATTATTATGAACATTGTTTGAGTTATTATGCATATTATTTTTGTACTAAAAAAAATATTACGCATGTTAATAAAATAACATGCATAACAATTCAAATAATATGTATAATAACAATTACATAATAACATACTTATCGATAGTCCGTATCGATTATGATATATACTTATCAGCTCTCTTCTTTCATATAAATTCGAACTATTTAGGAAGGAGTTGAATCTTTATGTCAATTCTAAGAATTTAATTAGTTGCATCATCCCTTATTTAGTCATTTTCATGAAATTTTCTCTTTGACATGTAAATATATGTATTATTCATGAGTCTCAACCTCCAATATAACAACTACGAGTTGGAACATAGATCGTCGGTTTAAAAATTTTAAAATGGTTTGAAGAAGTCATAATCAATTTTATTGACACTTACTAGTCACCAAACTATGCTTCAAATTATCAATTGCACTCATTTTTTTATTGAACAGTTTAAACAAGCTTAGTTTTGTTTAAACAAACTTTAGTTATTACCTGGAAAGCTGTCAGTCGAATATGATTGTAAATTTGTAATCCATGGATCCAAATCTGCTGCTTGTATTGAGGCAAGCAGAATCTTGTTTATCTCGATCCTACCGTCCGATCGTTACAAACGGTTGTGATTTGATTTAGGAGACAGATGTTTTGACCGTTAGATGAGTTTTAAACAGTTCAGATCGAAACAAGCAGGAAATAAGTAGAGTTTTAACAAGCATTGCACAGAGGAATATTGACAATTCCAAAGCTGATTTCGAACTTTCGAAGCCACCCGCCTCATTACCTTAAATAATTGAGTACTTCAAACATAAAAAAATCTAACCAAAGGAATAAATTTAATAATTAATAATTAAAATGATGAATATTTTTTCACCAAAATATGAATATCATTAATGCACGCAACATATATGTACCATTGTTTTAAAAAAGGGAATGTGCTTGGAAGGTTGGGGGGCACTGTCAATAAAAATTAATTACTTAAATATTTAATACTATAATATATACTAATTTTATTATAAAATAATAAAGAATTAAATGTATGAATTCGTGCATTGTATAACGAGCCATTAAGTCAATAAAAAATCATAATTTGTTAATATAATGATAATATAAGAAAAAATGAAAAAAACGACAATTAGACCAAAATTGAATGATTAATGGAAAAAAATCGTCAGAATAAATATTTTCAACCGCAAAATAATATCAACATAAACTATATTTGACGATTTGATCGTTGCCAATTACTAATCGATCGATTAGTCGACCAAAACAGTCATTTTTTAAAGCACTGATGATTTGATAATATTTTCAACCGCAAAATAATATCAACAGTGGGTAAAAGGGGGAAGTGACCCAAAACGAAATAAAAGGTTTGTCCGAATGGGCTTAATTATTAATGGTATATTTGTATTTGTATTTTTATTTTTCCATTTCGAGGACAATTAAGTTTGTGTTGCTTGTAATTTTGGTCGGTTAATGTCTGGTAAATTTTGATGCGATGCGAGGAGATGATGAATTATTCATTTTAGTTTCAGTTTACCCACTCCTCTCCTCCAGGCTCAGTTGTTAGGTTAATTAATGTATATGAGTGTATATAGTGCTCTGATTTAATGAATAATTCAATTAATGTAACTCTAATTTATTTTATTCTACTTTTCGTAAAACAGATCGAGCCAACTGGCACATCACATCTCAACCCGTTAAAATTCATGAAATATCCAGTTTAACTTGACATAAACTTTAATGCTAATTCATATATAATGAAAGTTATTAGGCACAGCCTGAAAAAAGCTCATCAACCATGTTGTTGACCTGATACCTAGCTAGATTTATCTGATACTCTGATCCAAGGCCTGATAATATATAATCTTAGTTAACAACACAAGAACTGAGACAACCAGAATTATACCATTACACATCTTATTATATGAGTATTACAAAAGAAGGTAATATAGCTGAACGTAGTACGTCAACCATTGTATAAAACCGAGCAACAAACGGAATGCAACCAATTAATTATTAATCACACCATAATACATTTATGATACCAGTAAGAATAAAAAGGTACGGTCAGTTCGGGACACGGCAATCTCTACGAATCTCACCGTCAGCAGCTGTCTTCAATCCAAGCCTCCCAAGCTTCACCATGGAATCTGCAAATGCAGTGAAGAATGCACTTTGGTCGGCAGCAAATGTGTCCACAATGCCCATTGAACTTGAATCAAAGTACAAGGCACTATCCGAGAAGAGAACACCCTTCTTTTGTTGCAGCATCACGAAATAGTTGTTGTCGAAGGTTGTCACGGATTGATCAAAGAAGACAAAAGAATTGACGTTCATAGTAGAAGGGCATATGCCTTGAAGATAGCTAGCAAAACTAGGGTCTATGTAAGCATCAGCTGGATAAATTCGTTTGTTGACGAAAAAGCAGCTTGTAGCACCGAGTGTGTGACCACCTATATATATATATATATATATATAAATATAATGAATAGTAAAAAACCATGTATCTGTTTTCCATTAGAAAATTTAGAAATTTACTTTTTATTCCTAAAGGATTTTAAATTATTAGTCTATGTAACCCAACTGACATTGACAGGCTCTGCTGCGAGTATTCATTTGATTGTAATTTGTCGATTATGGGTTAGATTGAAACCAAAATCGAACCTGAAAGTGCCACCAAATCAGTCACGTTGAATCCTTGAGCTGAGAAACTATTCATAAGTGTTGGCACATCATCAGTGTCAGTAGGGAGATGAACATCACTGGCTCTTGCTGTCAATGAATCATACCTTCCAAGCTCAACTCTCCATGTGGGACCACCACTCTGGCACACGAAATCAAATTAAATCTCAAATTTTCCTTGAAAGAATAGCACTATTCTAATTGATTCAATATATATATATGTATATTTTTAAATTACCAAGTAAACAGAATCTCTAGCAGCAAGTGCCATGATATCTGCACATGAGACCTTGTATGCACATTGTGGATTTGCATCAACTGCAGCCTTTGCTTGATAAATTGTGTTGTACCCATCAACTCTTAGGAATTGATTCTCAGTAGTGTGTTGCTCATCATCATTAGATGAATTGATTATCATGATTGAAGCATCACAACCCTAACGTTTTAATGCACACAATCGTATTAACACATTAACTACAGTATCTGATCGATGAATTGGAAAAAAATGTAGCGTTCACTTCTATTATTCTCATAATATGCCAAGCACAGAATTTTTAGAAAGCTCAAAATAAAACTTAATATAAAAGAACACCAATGATACTATAGTGGGAAAATGAGACATTTATCTTTTGAACAACAAATTAAATAAAATAAAAAAAAGGGGCATACTGTAACGAAACAATCATGAAAAAAGAGGCGCAGTGTAGCTCTGCTGGTGCTAGAACAAGGGAAATTAAGATCAACAAATTGAGTACCTTCATGGTTTCTGAGTTTTTACTCTGCGGCACTCTGGCAATGATGGAACTTTAATTGTTGCCAATTGAGAGATCTATGAATTTGTGTGTGTCAATTGATGAAATTATGTACTTATATAATGCTGCCTAGTGAAGAATTGGCGTGTGGTTTCCACTGAGCTGCTCACTGATTTGAGATGTCTATTAATTGATTGGTCAATAAGGAGAACCTGCACGTTTTAGTTCCTCATTATATTAACCTTGTCAAATAATTAATTGTTTAAATTCATGTTTAAATTAACTAGATTTATGTATCGCACATATTCCATGACCCCTATATTCTATCTGTACTGCTTCTATACTCAAACGAACTAACCTGTCCCTAGATAAATTGGCAAGCTGTTATTTAATTTAGTTTTGATAACATGCATATTGAAATAAAATTTAATTTTTTATTTACGAAAGAGGTATATTGAAACACCCTTAGTAGACGCAAATTAAATCAAACTCAATAAATGGACACATAAATAAATAAATAAATAAAGGATGCAGATTGAACAAGACTCAATAATTCTGGTAGCAAATCGAATCAAATAATTATCGAGGTAATTGAACAAAAAAGAAGTTAATGAATCTAATTAAATCACATCGGATAGCACATCATTGTTTCAAAAAGAATAAATAAAATAAAATACAAAATCAAGCATATACAATACTTAAAAGCCAAACAAATGTTCAACACTTCAATCTCACAATCAAACTCTTCATTTTTTACAACGGTATCTCTTTCAATTAATTCTATGCAAGTCAAGCTCTCACTCACAAATCCTATAATACAACTATACAAGAGATAAATTAAAAGTCACATATTAAGGTTGTGAAAAAAGGAGAAGAGTTGTTAACTTGTTATCCAACTAGACGAAGGTCATATTTGAACTTAGATTCATGACACAAATTAACATGCATTACGGGAAAAAAGTTTCCACACCGAGTCTTTTTAGGCTTATACATCGGTTATTTTTTGTTGTAAATACATGGATTGCAAGAGCTAAGTTAAAACTCGTCGTAGATCTGGTGGCTTATACGTCAGTTATCTCCACTTTTCTATATTTTTTTAGTTAATTAATATCTGATGTGAAATATTTAATATTTTTTATTAAAAATTTGTCGCCAGCGTCTTTTGCTCTTCTACACCTTGTTATGACTTGATATCTTGTGTATATATACTCTATATAACAACTTTTCGTTATTAATTGCCGTTGTAGAAAATGTAACCTTTCTTTTTTTCTGCCAGTGAGCCTTTTCAACACCGGCCCTTTCTTTGTTAATATATCAGTCGTAGAAGAGTAACTTATTTTTAGTAAGACATTGTTGCTTACGTGGCTAGTCCTTTTTGCTAGCGCGCCAAAATTAATTTATTATGATCCATAACAGATGCTATCCCAACAATAATGATAACTAATACAATACATATCACCATTAATAATAAGAAAATTAGTAATTCATGACATTGTCAAAAAATGTGATCTACTCTTAACATAAGCATTTACCTATAACTATGTTCTGATAAAAAGAGTACATAATCAATCAAATTCACGAACTAAATTCACAAGCAAAGACATCATGTGGTCAAGTTGGGCTTGTGGACAACTCTGCGGGGCTACGAGTTCAATAACATGCATCATTATGAGTAACGTTGGATATATGACCGATTTGGTAGAGTATGCATGTTTTTCTTTAAACCTACTACCAGTAATAAGGAGACAAACAAAAATATAATGTATGCTTATTCAATTCTACATTAATGCTTAAGGCAAAACTCAAACCAAAACAAATTAAACTGAAGTATAACATAACATACTACAAATGCTCTTATATTTAACATTCATTAATCAAACAACAAAAGTACTAATTATGTTTCAATTTTAAAAAATGTAAAATTCTTTGTTCTTACTAGAACCCAACAGTATGCATGGTTGTTCGCACTATAAATCAAAGCTGGACTATAATTGTTCTTTTGATGAGGTATTGTTATAAAGATAGAAAATAAATCAACAAGATGATTGTTATTTTATACCGAAGGCAAAGCAGCTTAGCCGTCTGTAACGTAATACGTTACTATGTCATACATCGACTTCATAACATAATAACTGCATGAATTATTGTCTGGTTGTCGCTGACCCTAAAAGATAGAAAATAAATCCACGATCAAGAAGAAGCTAAGAATCAAATTATTGAAAAAATCATCGAACCCTAAATTTTAACATCACACATTGATTTCTTACAAATAAGTCCAAGTTACTTACATTCGTTAATTGTCAAGTGAACTTGGTCGTCGTTTTGTCATCTTTCATCCAATGTCGCAGAGCACTGCGATAAAAATAAATGGAAGTATATAATTCAGTAGTGCATACAATATGTAAGTCTTATGTATCCAAAACTGTTTTGATCTTCAAGTTTGCCAGTGTTGGGAGGACATAGAGAATTTCTAAGAAAAATACGGCATCGCCCGAGGTCTAAAATAAGGAGTTGTCAATGTCTCCTGCAATTAATTTGTAACTCATGTTTGATATATAAAATATTGAGAATAAGTACATAAATATGTGAAGGTTACATTATTCTAACCCCTCATGATACGAAATAATAATGATAGCAGGCTGCACCCCGACTCTGTCAAATACTTTTAGCACGTGTTTCATCATCCCCATAAAAATTGAGTGGTTTAATATGAAAATAAGTATTTTTAGTCACCTTCTTGAAAATGTACTTTAATCTGAAAATAACCTTCGGGTTGGGCCATCAAAATGAAGTGCAGTAAGTTGCAGTGCTCGTCTAGGCGCTACCATATTGCGTTAGGAAAAAGCGAGGCCCGGTCCAAAGCAGACATTGCAGTTGGCACTTGCTGCTCAATATCAGCCAGCTTAGTTAAATTTGTAGGTATTGTGTATGGTAAATACCGAAAAAGTAGGTCATAATGAAATTGTCTGTGATTTCGTAGATTGTAATTAGAGGCTTAATTCTCATATAATATGGTCAAATTACATGCTCAGCTAGTTCAACAAAGCTTATCGTCCAAGCGAGAAAAGAACTAACTTTCTCAGCAAGCCGAGCCCAATCGTCTCCATTCGAATAAGGAGGATACCAATCGCGACAATCGTCCTCCACTCTGTCGATACAAACCCTTACCTGATATGGCCGGAGAGGTTAGTGGTGCATGACAGTAGCACTGGTAGACCAAATGCATTGGCCTTCCACCACCTTTCTTCTTACTCCCTGGGCGTCGGGGAGGAAGAAGTTGTAGTTTACTAGGCTCTACCAATTAACAGATAAATAAACCAGCTTCGTGTACTCGACAGTTAGTTAAATAAGACATGCCAGTATTTTAAAATTATATGGAGCTCTAACCTCATCATTTTAAAATGTATCTGAAGCCATATTATTTGAGCCCACTTAGGTAACTACTTTGGATCCTCGAGAAGAGCAATCAACATGATGTATTTGCTTGATCAGTTGGTCTTATTGCTGTATCTCTCGCAATAGTATCTGAACCTGCTCAGCATCCCATTCCTCCACCCTCTGGTCTAAGTACCTCTCATCCAACATTTGCTTCTCATTCATCCATTGGCCCTTGGAGATGCTATTGACATGAGATGCCTCATGCCTGTTGCTTTTCCCATAGACCTTATTTCCAACACACTCCGAGTACCATGTAATCCTCTCTAGATGCTCGAGATTACCAAGCACAATGATCAACAACATAATCTCAGGCACACTGGTCGACTTCTTGAGATGTCATCAATCGATGTCATGCGAGATAATAAGTTAAACATGTTGCTATGTAAAGAACTTCCAGTTGTCACAAATTATTAAAATCCCAGAATAAGATCAACGATATTAGTTTTAATCAAACCAATCGCTTGATGGCATCTGCCATTTCCTTGCCTTGGGGTATGTAAACTCTCGAATCCGTAAGTTTGCACCTTGCAATTACCCATCTTCAAGCTTGTTCATGAAGTGCATGTATAACTGATGAGAATGTATCTAAACACGTTGAAATAACGTCAGTGTCCACTTTAACTCAGCCCCTTGTAACCATTCGATCCGAGCCGATGAGGAATCTTGGGCATTCTCGTCGACGCTTGCCCCCACTGACTCTTCTCCTATTATAAAAAGAAAATCGTAACTATAATTTATTTTATGAAAATCAAGTCTACAATTGTAATTTATCACTGCAACATAGCTTGCAAATTACGAAAGATTTTAATACCTCCCTCTAAGGTGAGGTTTTTGTCTTTTAAACTCCTCCCACTATAATTTTGGAATAGTCCAATCATCGGTCGAATCTCGAGGATTCTCATTCAGGATGTACTCTTTAACCAACATAGTTTTTCTAGTTCTTCCAACCCTCGCCCATCTTCTTCATTGTCGCCTTGTTGGTGACTTTTATCTCTTTGTTGATGTTAAATAATTCCTAATATGTGCATGCGTAATTATAAATGGCTATGTGCATTAGAATAACCAACAAGTATATTAATTAGTGGATAACATATATAACAAAAATGAGGTCTGAGCTAGGTTTTATAAAATTCTCTTTAATTCGACCCAAATATCATTTTTTTGTTCTATTGGAACATCTTTCCAACTCTCAAATGTGCATGACACACCATCCTTGGCTAACATGGCAGCGGCTAACGAGTGGGTCGGTTGGATTTGATTTACTGGGACGACAAACTGAAGAGGCCCCATCGAAGTACATCTTCCAGATAGGTATTTCTTTTAATGTGCAACAAACATTTTTGTCAGGAAAGTCGCATAAGAGAGGACATTCGTCGGGTATTGGATGCATCGCCAAAAAGTCAGCTAGTGCTTACCCCTTGACTGACTTTTGTGGGAGGAATGTGATATCGAACTCGGTGAGGATCATGGCTCACCTTGCGAGTCTCCTTGTTAGTATTAACTTGTCATGAGATATCTGAGTGGGTCCACTCTTGTTGTATTATATTTAGTAATTAATAATATGTTATTATATTATTTACTTAATTATTGTCATTAATATTCTTATATTACATTCTATCGTTACTTTATTATATTATATTATCATTATCGTTATCATTATATTATTATTATCATCATCAATATTATTATTTTTAAATATTTTGGAAATAATACATATTATTATTAATTTATTATATTATTTAATATATTGTTATTATCATCATTATTATATTATATCGTCATTATTATTATCATCATAATTATCAATATTTTTATTATTTTAATTAACATTTGTCAAAAATAATTTCACTCTTACAAATAATAAAAAATACCACTCTCCAAAATTCTTCCAAAATCAAAATATTTATCTTTACTATTCTAAATTACACCCTCTCAATTCCTTCTTTGCCAAATCCGTAATTTTTTTAATTAACCAAAATAAATAAATAAAATACGAAAATGGCAAAACTAGAACAGATTTGACGAATTTAGCCATGAGACATTACATTATAGCCCTGGCCATACTCTTCATATCTCTCCCGCAAGACATTCACCAATTATAGATCTTAATGAGCCCTTATCTAATATTCCTAAAGAACACGAAGGCGATGACGATAAGAATATATTACCTGAAGCGGGAGAATGGGAAACAGGAGAAGATTATGGATACACCTCTGACGAAGACGATTTGGATTATAATCCTAACGATCATCTGAATCATCGGATAATTGTACAAGGAAGATAAGAAAAATATCACCCAGTACAGGAGCTTAGTGATATCTCTGGTTTCAATGAAATTTACAATGAAGTACAAAATTCATCAGACGATCCCTTGGCAGAAAATCGTGTATTTAATTCAAAAAAATCAGTTACAATGGACCATTAGTGAGTATCACATCAAAGGAAATATAGAGATTAAAACAGAAAGGAGCGCAACGAGGCTAGTTATGGTTTGCAAAGATCATAGATGTTTTTGGAGGTTGTACGCTGTATGTCCTAAAGGTAATAATTTTTGGACAATAAGAACCAATCCATACCCGCACACTTGTATCCAATCGATTACACGAGTAGATCATGCACAGCTTATGGCCAAGATAATTGCTGGTGCTATTAAAAAGGAAATGAACGAAGATACAACCATGACAATTAAAAATGTCAGACATTTAGTAAAAGCAAAATTTCCCGGTGCCGATCCATCATACGCCAAGTTATGGCGAGGCAGGGAGTTAGCAATTGCGAAAATATTTGGAACTTGGGAGGGATCATATGCCTTGCTTTCTCGTTATTTTAATGCCATCCAATCGACGAATCCATCAATGAAGTATGCTATCCTGACGACTCCTACCAATCAACATGAAGTACGTTATTTCCATGTTGCGGCTTTGGCATGGGGATCGTGCATTGAGGCAATAAAGTACATTCGTCCAGTGATAAGTATCGACGCAGGTTTCTTATCCGGTCGTTATGAGGGAAGATTACTGATGGCTTGCGGGTACGATGCAGAGAATCAATTGATACCATTGGCATTTGCATTGGTGGAGAAGGAAGACCTAGAAAATTGGGGTTGGTTCATGCAGGCCCTGACCGACATCATGCAGGCTTCCTCGACATGATAGTAATGTTCTCTTTCCGAAGCGCTTCAACCCCCTTGTCAGGGCCATTGGAATTGCCATGACTGCATCCCTAAAGGCCCTCTTGCCCTGCAAGACAAACTTTCGTAAGTAACATAACAAGAAACATAAATTGAGTAGCTATTTGAGTAGTTAAATAACACCACTAACCTGTTGTGTGGCGCACTCAGAATGAGAAACATATGTAAGGCTGCTAGGTAGCTCAGATGGAGGAGGCAGTGGCTGGGTGAGATCATGGGTGGAATCACGCTCTAAATAAATCGACCTCATCCCAAATCTCTCATACCAGGGCATATACTGATGAAACCACCACTCACCGTCGTGTGGCTGCCCATCTATGGGAACGATACACAACGGTAGTCTATCTGCACTCCACTGCCCTACATAATCAGCATGACGCTCCCCCAATGAAGACCATAGTGTCCATCAGTATGATCTACCTCGTCTAACTGTCGGTGAACATTCCAAGATAATGGAGGATGAGGAGGAACGATCTGAAGTAAACCGTACTGTCTCATGACCCTATCCGGGTAGTGATGTGAGACTATCCAGAAATGAATGAGAGGGACTCTAGCCAACCAAACTCCCTGATCACGCAGTACACATGACGGCGCAAGAGGGAGGAATGTAGTGTAGGGTGTCAACTCAACTTCACCCTCTTTCATCTCATTCAAAACATCTCAGGGATGCTTTGCTCCAACATTGTGAGGATTGTCTTTCCACAACTTAAAACCCGTCCATGTCCTCTTGTAAGCATGACAGGACTCTCGATCGGGTAAACCCCAAGCTGTGAAGGTATGATTTCTATCCTCTTTTGGCCGACACACATTAAGGTGGGTCCAAGACCACAATTGCAATAACTCGAGTGGACTCCAAATAGAGCGAGGCTGCTTCCGAGCAGCAATAGATAATGCGCGATATAAATAAGCCAAAACGACACCCCCCCCAATTATACAACGCAGATGGACTACTCAGATTCTCCAAAAACTGGAGATACATGGCAGGTACACTGTCTCCACTGGAGTCTGGAAACATGACAGAACCAAATAAATCTAGAATGTAAGCCCGAGTATGAAAATCTACCTGGTCATGTGTGGGATTTTTCGGCATATTAGCGAACTCGCGCCGCAACCACTTCAAACTAAGACTGTAATTCGAAACCAGTCGTTGTTGCTGTCCAGATCTCTTTGAAGCGCGACACCTCCACGCCTCATCCCCAGCCTCTCTACCCAGATACTGCTGTACCATATACCTTCAGTTGTTATCACAAATTCCGATAACAACCACTTATGTTATTGGTAGCCCCCATAAACAACTAACATCATGTAGAGTTACGGTCATTTCACCGATAGGCATGTGAAATGTGTGTGTCTCGGGCCTCCATCGCTCTACCAGTTCTGTAATCAATCCCTTGTCTCTTCTCTTATGACCCAACTGAGAAATATGATACAATCCAAATCTCTTCAATGCCGGACCACAACTCTCGTGATATGGTACGACATTGTCATGACAAATCAACTTTAAATCGTCACCGCTCTACAATATTTCAACAATATCCTCAATAAATATATATTACCAAAAATAAATATATTACTAAATATATATATATTACAAAAATATACCACATTTTTTTAACAGTCGCAATCTTGTGTTGGGCGACAAGCATCTGCAACAAGTCGGAGAGAGGCTGACAATCTGGAGGGAAAGAAGCATCACCCTCGAAGGTGCTAAACTGAGAAGTGCTGGGTCGAGAAACACTACTTCTTCGAGGTCTCGTCATTTCAACAGAACTACATTTAAATATAAAAAACAACATAGTTTAACAATTTTTTACAAGTTACATATTTATCTAAAATAACTAATTGATTATCTATAAATACTAACTAATTTATCCATATATTACAAATTTATACAAAAAATAACACTAATTTCTACAAAATTTCTAAATTTCTAAATAAATTAACTAATTTAACAATAATCTAATATTAATATTAATATAACAAATTTATCTAAACTAACTAATTTATCAATTAACCTAACAATAGTAACAATAATCTAACAAATTTGTGCAAAAAATAACACTAATTTCTACAAAATTTGTAAATTTCTAAATAAATGAACTAATTTAACAATACTCTAATATGAATATAACAAATTTATCTAAACTAACTAATTTATCAATTAACCTAGCAATAGTAACTATAATGTAACAAATTTATACAAAAGATAACACTTAATTTTTACAGATTTAACAATTAACCTAACAATAGTAACAATAATAACAAAAACCGTATATTTAATATACCAAATTTATCTACACTAACTATATTTTCCCAAATTTGGTGCATTACTATTTTTCCCAAAATAAAACAAAATAAAACAACAACTTACTCTAAACTAACAAATTAATAATTTCTA
Organism: Eleocharis quinqueflora; assembly: GCA_964058865.1. Taxonomy (NCBI): domain Eukaryota; kingdom Viridiplantae; phylum Streptophyta; class Magnoliopsida; order Poales; family Cyperaceae; genus Eleocharis; species Eleocharis quinqueflora. Next base: position 4,717 of record CAXKVX010003661.1, on the reverse strand, counting down.
AAATAATCTTTTTTAACAATAATCTACATAATTTCACAATAATATAAATTAATTAACTAAGTTAACAATAATATAAGCTTTAATATGACAAATTTATCTCACAATTATCTAACAAATTCCTACAAAAACCATTTATCTAACAATTATCTAAAATTTAACTAAGTTAACAATTATCTAACAAATATCTAACAATTTATCTAACATTTACCTAATTTTTAACTAAGTTAACAATTATCTAACAAATTTTACCAAAAAACAACAAAAATTTTGTATGAATTTTTTTTATTTTCGAAAATAAAAAAAGAATTTACCTGTTACATAGCAGAGAAATCTCTCTAACTTCGGAAAATAACAGATCTAATCAAACTTAAAACTCTCTCAAATTCTTTCTCAAAGTTTTCCTCAAAATCTTCTCAAATTTTCTCAAAATCTTCTAAAAATCAGCAAAGGGTTCGGCCAGAGGGAGAAGAAGGGCTTGATGCTTAAATCCACACAACTCCGGTATCACAGAGCTCACCATAACTCCGGAATCAGGGATTCCGGAGTTATGTAGGCTCCAGTGATTCCGGAGTTAAGAGGTCAGCACAGATCCCGGGGTTATGCAGGATTCTCTGATATCGAGTTTATGCGGCTCTCTGTGCTGCAAGAATGGCTAAATTCGTGAATTCTGTTCTTATTTTGCCATTTTCGTATTTTATTTATTTATTTTGGTTAATTAAAAAAATTTCGGTTGCCAAATTGACCCTACAAAAATGAACTGGTATTATGCGTGTCTTTTCCGCTCCTATCTTGCCTATCTTAATCTTTGAACCGTAGGATTAAAAATTAGCGCTCGACAGCCGGACATCGATCTTTAATCCGGCCCAGATTAAAGATACGATATCTTCCCCTACGAGAATACGGTTCGCTCGAGCTTCTCTCTCTTCTCTCTTTTCTCTCCTCTCTTCTCTCCTCCTCTTAGAAATTCTGAATGGCGCATAGATTATTGAGAGACGCGCAGGCGGATGGATGGGAGAGATCGGACTTCCCTATTATTTGCGAATCATGCCTCGGCGACAACCCTTACGTTCGCATGGTAATTTTCCAAAACCCTAACCCTAGATTTCTCTTTTCCCTCTTTTGCTGTCGGAAGTCACCAGCTGTAAATTTACTCCGTTTAGCTGTAGTTTGAACAAATAAATTCTATCGCTATTCTAGATTTCCCTTTTCTAGGTTATCGGTTAGCCAATTTTTTTAAGCTTGAATTGACCTAGTGTCAATTTTTCATTAGTTACAGGCTTGTTCAAATGAGTGATTTCTGATATAGATAGGATATTTGTTTTTCTATTGAGGTCCTAGCCATTCGAGTACAACAACACAACAAAGCCGCCATTTGTCCCAAACAAGTTGGGGTAGGCTAGAAATGAAGCTCATATTGGATTTCATTTTCACAATGATTTCAAATCGTAAAATGTATCGTTAATCGTAGCATTTCGTATCGTGTGTCGTGTATCATATCGGATCGTTTAAGATACGCGAAATTATTCTCAAAATCAAGTAATAAAACTAGCTACCAAAAAATTTCACAAAAAAGGTTCCAAAAGCAAATTATAGCATATTGTATAGCGTCAACTATTACTTGCATCGTCAAATATAATTAACAAATTTGTTTGTGTTCTTGTGCTGAGAAATCTCATGGGAATCTTTATTAAACCCATGTTCTCCCTCTTGTGCTGCCTCTATATAGCTTTTCTACTCCAGAGTACTTGTAGGTGCACAATTTGCTTTATATAAATTGTCTTGGTGATTGAAGCATGGTGTACTGTGAACTACTATTTTGAGGTATAAATGTAAGCTGCATCACATTTTGATTAACTTTAATTGATTTTATTTTGGCAAGTTGATGCCAGATTGAAAGATGTCGTGACTCATAACAATAGAAGCATCATATGAATGAATAATATTCTGTAATTGTCATCTTCAAAGTGAAATTTGTGTATTGTTGTACCTGGGACATTTGCTGTTTAACTAGAATGATTACAGACTGGAAGGTCTTGGAAAAGCACTAACATTACAATTTTGTGAAAAGAGGCAGAGGGAGAGAAATTTGAGAAAAGCTCGGAAAGGATAAGCAGCTAATTTTACCAATTGCCAAGTATACTATTCAATTTACAGTGCATTACATGGAAACGAGTCAAACAATCACAAAACCTTCAACTGAAACTATGTTGAAGAATAAAATCACAAACCTGGAGAGATGCTTCCTAGATGGAAGAAGGAACAGAAGTCAAGGGAGGATAGTGGCAAAGGAGGGGAACAAAGCAACAACAGTCAGAAAGCTAAATCTCTCCGTCTCTCCATCTCGTGCAAGAAGTAAGAGTCGAATCGAGGATCAAGGTGAAAGGACGGAGCCACTTGTAATATTTTAAGCGGGAAGGACAGGCGACGCGATTTCTATTGGTTATAACTGAATCACTGAATCGTACGAGACGATACGATTCGCATATCGCTCCGCCGTATCGTAACGATTCTGGCGATTCGCTGGGAGTTCAATACACACCCACGGTTCGCATCGCTGAGGTTAAGAATCGTATCGTATCGTACGATTCGTATCGTGAATTGTACGACACTGAAATCACTGAAATTGGCTGAATTTATACGTTAGCTCGCCAAGACTATCACAAGCCTCCTCCTTTCCGGGCTTGGGCTCGCCAACCTCTCCATTCGAGTAAATTATATTCTTTTGTTTCAGAAGTCTGACTGTTCTGATTTTCCCCTTGCTCGCTTGGGCTCTTTGCTGGCTAAATAATATGTTATAAGTAGACAAAGATGGAACCATATTCTGATTTACTTACAGCAAACATGTCTCTGTAAATAGGTACAGGGTTTTTTTTTTTGCATTGAACTGCAAAACATATGTTACCTTTGTAAATACACACACAAAGCCTTTTGTCCCAAACAAGTTGGGGTAGGCTAGAAATGTAACCCATATTGAATTTCATTTCTGTAAGATTGACTGCCAAGCCTATCACAACCTTCCTTTCCGGGCTTGGGACCGCCCATGTAAAACATGGGCGGTGTTATATGTTACCTTTGTAAATGTATTAAAAAATATAAAGCGTTCCACCTAGTCAATAATGTTTTGTCCAGATAAGCCTAAATCTATAGTTAATCTTATAGATTATGATATTTTTCATTTGTCAAAAAGCAATATTCACAAAGAGTAGAATCTAATTTCACTTATTTATCTTTTTCCTGTACTCATTGATGATTCCTTGCAGATGAGGGCAGACTATGACAAAGAATGCAAGATATGTGCACGGCCATTTACTGTGTTTCGGTGGAGGCCCGGACGTGACGCAAGGTACAAAAAGACAGAGATCTGCCAGACCTGTTGCAAATTAAAAAATGTGTGCCAGGTTTGCCTCTTAGATCTAGAGTACGGTCTCCCAGTTCAGGTGCGTGATAGTGCACTTGCTATCAACTCAAATGATGCTATACCGAGGAGTGATGTGAACCGGGAGTATTTTGCTGAAGAGCATGATCGCAAGGTATTTATTTCAATCTTGGATGAACTTGATTATACCTAAAACCGATAGTAATAAGCACTATTTAGGAACAGAAGTTTTGAATCATAATGCTGTATTTGCTAATATATTAACCAAATTCAAAAGGTGCCATAGAGCTGTTTGCCTGCTTTTGTGTGTGGATGCGCGGGCACACCCTTTCTTGTAAGGTATTCATAAACAGATGTGGAACTAACAACTTTTATAAGGAAATTCAATACAAAGCCACTCTATAACAGTTTTGTGCTTTCGACAAAAAGAATGCTAAATATATGTATTTATAGTTTCTCAAAACTTGGTTATTCAATTGTATACCCAAAGTTCCTTAGGTATGTTCAATATGATCTGTCAATTATGTTTCTGCGGAACGTCTGGAAAATTAGAAAAGAAACCATTTTTCCATCCATTTTCAGTGATCAGATATATGAATACTCATGTTATACAGCATTAAGATGTCAATTAGATATGAACTGGAAATATGAAAGTGTTTTTCATTGGCAAAGAAGTGCAATTCTGAAAAAGACAATCGGTGCATGTATTATACTGAAAACATTTAAGATGATCGTGATTTTGAGCTTAATGATTTATGTATTTGTTGTTCATTTTCATTAGCTTAGTCAGTGATTGGATTAATTACTGTTGTGCATTTTTTTTAATTCTTCAGGCCAGGGCTGGTATAGACTATGAGTCGTCACATGGGAAGGTCCGTGCTAATGATACAATATTGAAACTTCAGAGGACAGCCCCATACTACAAGAGAAACAGAGCCCATGTGTGCAGCTTTTATGTTCGCGGTGAGTGTACACGTGGAGCTGAGTGTCCTTATCGTCATGAGATGCCCGAAACTGGTGAATTATCTCAGCAAAATATTAAGGACCGCTACTATGGGTATGTATCTTTGTTCTTTCTTTGAAATCCGTAATGATCTATGGGCTGAGCTACGTATGCCTTTTCTTACTGCATGCACGGTTCATAGTATGAACTTGAGTGTACAATCCAAGATTTCCGTCGGGGAGGAGCGAGATCTATAATATTTTCCATTTTTTTCCGGGGGGGGGTTCAAATGAGGCACATTTTAAAAAAAATTTGGCAAATTGTATAAATATACACGGTATATTTTACACATATTGGACTAATATGTATCATAATCTAGAATGCCAATATGGTGAATG
>CAXKVX010003660.1:0-21573 GCA_964058865.1 Eleocharis quinqueflora | reverse complement strand
GTTAGTTTTGCTAAGCTTTCTTCAATTGTGTTCATTCTTCCGCCCAGTTCTTGACTCGTCTTACCTAGATCTTTTTGTAAAGAATCGATCTTGGAATCCATTTTTGAGATTCTCTCGTTGATCTGAGAGATATCCAGATGAGATTCTCCTTCGTTAGCCACAGCATTGCGAGTCTTGCTCGCCATTCTTGAATTTCTTGAAACCTTCTCCACTATGATAGACAGCGGAACCTGGCTCTGATACCAATTGTCAGCAACTCAAATTCAATTCGAGTTCTGAGCTAGCCTAATTGAGTGAGAATCAGGATGATCGAACGAGATTTCCAATTGTCAGCAACTCAGTTCACTTGGAGATGCTGATCAGTTCACTTGGAAATACTGATCAGTTCACCCAGAGATGCTGATCGGAGAGTGGAGAAAAGAATTTGAAGAATTAAACTAAATCTGTACTCAGGAACCTAAGCACAAAGATAACAGTGTAACAAGAATTTCAATTTCAATTTTCATGTCTGGTTATAATGGAGTAGCAGTATATATATAGCTGCAAAACTCAGCAGCATTTCTGCTTTCATGAATTGCCCAGCTAACTACTAACAACCCCTTAAATCCTATTCGTCAGATCTATTTCTATTCTAATCTCAGCCCTTCATATGAACTTAATTCCTCTATTCGGTTAATGGGCCCCGCTTGCCATACTCTTCTTCATTAATTGTTCGAACTGTCCAAACTGCCCTGGACCCTTCAACGGCTACTTCCCTCTTCCCTTCTTCTCTTTTCGTTGTGTCACAGCTGATGAAATTAGCTGCTGACAAATACCAACAAAGCTTTTTGTTTAATAAATTGGAAATGTTAGAAATGAAATTAATTTTGAATTTCATTCTATAAAATCAGCTACTTTGGCTCGCCAAATCTATCACAGCCTCCTTTTCTGATTTGGGACCATGTAAAACACAAGGGGAGTTTCAACTACGATGCACATTATTTGAAAAAAAAAATTGATCGTCGGTTTAAAGCAGTTAATTGAATCGACAAAAGAAAATTTTATTTGATAAAAATTAGAAAAAATATATTACAATTGACCCTCGTAATTAGAATGATAAAATTCTTACGTATGTAACTATGTATTTATTGGCTCCAATATAAAGGTTTTCTTACACTGCTCATGAGATTCCTGATGCACATTTCAATTTTCTTCAAATTCGATTTATTTATCTTATATTCTTATGCCCACAACAATGATAAAAAAAAGGTTAGTTGTATGCTTTACTTAACAAAAAGGTGTATATATATTATATACCCTCGTGTTTTTCATGTTCATCCGAAATCAAAACACGCGCCTTAATTCCACGCCAGGAGTATATATAGTATTACCTTATCATTAACATCTATATCATATAAGAACAAAAGCCAATTGCTCTCCATTTAATTTTTGCTTAAATTAAACCAATTTGTATTAAATTAAACCAATTTGTATGGTTTAATTTCTTTTAATGTAAAATGTAAGGATATTTAGAATTGTACTCTGTAATGTTACTTACTATTACCCTCATATTTACTAATAGATGTTATTTATATTTTTGTTCATATTAATTTAATTTTACTTGACGGAGAGTCTTCTCACCTTATCCTAATGGAAAAGAACTAAAGAATCATAACCGCAAATAAAAAACAACTTTTGAATCTGCAATAAACAAATCTAAAGAAAGGAATCTATAATAAACAAAGAGAGCTCATAGATGAATACATTGATTGATAATACTGATTATGCTGGCGTAGCGATGCTGATCCTAATTCAGAACACCTTGTTTATTTAGTCTGCGTCACATTTTGTGATGAACATTATTAGTTACAGTTTCAAATGCAAATTATATTTGAAACAACTAGTATGGACACCTATTTCAACTTATATGAACACATTTTGAACTAATATCAACACTTTGTTTATTTAGTTTGCGCTCCATTATGTAATGAACATTATTACTTATAGTTTCAAGTGCATAACATACTTGAACAACTAGTATGAACACATTTTCAACTAATATGAACACCTTGTTTATTTAGTCTGTGCCGCATTCTGTGATGAACATTATTACTTACAGTTTCAAGTGCACTATATACTTGAAACTAGTATGAGCACCTGTTTCAACTTATATGAGCATATTTTCAACTAATATGAACACCTTGTTTATTTAGTCTGTGCCGCATTCTGTGATGAACATTATTACTGACAGTTTCAAGTGCACTATATACTTGAAACTAGTATGAGCATCTGTTTCAACTTATATGAGCATATTTTCAACTAATATGAACACTTTGTATATTTAGTCCGCGCTCCATTTTATGATAAACATTATTAGTTATAGTTTCAAGTATACAACGTGTATGAAACAATTAGTATAAACACCAATTTCAACTAATATAAACATCTTTTCAACTAATATGAACATCTTGTTTCTTTAGTATGCGTTCTGTTGTATGATGAACATTATTAGTTACAGTTTCAAGTGCACATCATACTTGAAACAACTAATATGAATACTTGTTTTAACCTGTATGAGAAACTTTTCAACTAATAGAACATATGTTTAATTAGTTTGCGTCTCATTCAGCGATGAACATTATTAGTTATAATTTCAAATAGAGGCGGATTCAGCATTTTCGCCAGACGAGTTCAAGATTTATGATTTTTTCCAGGGGATTCAAAATGATTTTTTTTCTTATTATAAAATTTCAAAATTATAAGTATATTTTTTTTTAAAATTCAATTGTATGGGTTAATTTTGAATTTTTTTTAGAAAAGTGTAACTGACCTTCTGATTATATGTGACTTCGCCACTGATTTCAAGTACACAATACGAAAACATTCAGGAGAATACAGACAATTCAACTTTCTAATTTTATTCAATTTTGATTCTTTGATTTTTTTTTTTTTTTTTGATAAAATTAGTTAGAGAGATAGAAATGCGGCGGAGATAGAGAATTGTTGGTGTGACCCTAAAATAAAGTACGCAAGTCACGTTGAAAACTTCAAATAGTTAAAAAAGAAAAAAAAAAGAAAGATAAGAAGACCTAATTAAAACCTTTTGTACTTGGATCATGATGATGCCAAATCATATTCCATCTTTTGTTTTTATCAACTCTCGATATATTAAATATTAAATTCGATGTTCAATTTATTTGTTTAAGTGTCAAAATTCTCTCCAACGTTCGTTAGTGCTTAATCCGTGACTTTAGCCGTACATGAAATTGTCACCGACTATTCATATTTAATGTCTTTTTATAGATGGTGAGCTGACAGAAGCTGTCAGGCATAAAATGAAAAACAACAGAGCATTAGAAATACAGTGGCAGATGATATGCTGGCCCTTCTTTGTTAGTACTGTAGCAAACCAGTCAAACTGGTATCAGTACAACTTGACCCCCTACCCTTTAAGTATGCTTCCTTTTGTTGACTGATATTTAATTTTAGATTGGTTGGTGTTGCTGAAAAGTAATTTAAAATCTCAGTTAGCTCTTACATAAAATTGCATAGAAGCATCAAACATCTAGAAAGTATTAAAATCACTCAAAATTGTCGACTGATATTTCATTTTCATGCTGCATTTACATCTTAATTCTTTTCTGTATCTTATTTCTTCCTCTTATTTCCTTTTACTATGCCATGCCTTGGATACAACACAGAGAAACCAGTATGGAGATTACTGAGTACTGGCAACGCATGGAGGAACCAGACCTGATCGAAGGAATGAGGCACTACAATCACACCAATAACTTCCAGTTTGCAAATAAATAAATTGAGTAGGTGGGAAGTTTTGTACAGCTAATTTCCAAATTAATTTAGTAATGGAATCACATGAGCAAACAGCAAAAGAATGCTATATATCTCGCCCAATTGGCAATTGCACAGTATTATATATTTTTATATTGTCACTACTCGAGGCAATTATATGAGAGGTCACGTGAATAACGTGTTGATCTTAGTTTGTATTTAATTAGTTTATTTATTTTTATCACTTTAAATTTCGGAGAAGGTAGAACAGAGACGAAAGAAAGAACAAAAACCTGCTGCATCTCGGGAAGTTTCTTTTATCGGACGAAATCGAGTCAGTTGTTTTCCACCACTTTACATAATTTCATATTTTTAACCCCTAAAAAATTTTAAATTTGCAAACTCAGATCAGAGCGGATTTTTCGTCACTGTCTCACGTTTGAATATTTACTACTATATATATATGTAACGGTCTGAAATATCTCCAGTAATAAGTGTGCATATGGATGTAAATGGTATTCGAAATAATTCACAAATATTAAAATATGATATATTCATTCATATGAACAGTATTATGCTCTTTTCTTGTTCTAGCTCTTGCTATATTATTCTCGTTCTTGTACTTGTACTTGTTCCTATTCTTCTTCTAGTTATAATTCTTGTTTTTATTATTGTTGTTGTCATAATCGATTTTGTTATTTATTATTTTGTTGTTGTTGCTAACTACGAGAAAAACGATTTTCACATCAGGTCAGGTCTTTTGAGACTTATACATCGGTTATCTTTCGTTGTAAATGACATGGTGCAAAAGATAAGTTAAAGATAGGAGACACACTATGCTTTCTTCAACCAATCTACATCATTTTTATTAGTTAATATCCGACTTGAAGATTTAATATTTTTTTATTCGTCAGCGCCTTTATAACTTGTTACTCAATGTAATATATACTCTAAATTACACAATTTCCTTGATAATACCCGTCGTAGAACAACAACAATTTCAGAAAGATTTTTGTTGCTTGCGTGGCTAGCCCTTTTTGCTAGCTCTTCAAAATTAACACTAATATATATATATATATAGGGATAGGCTATCGTGCTTTATAGTGCTAAGGTTCCTTATGGCATTGGACCCTTCCTCACCATTGGATTTAAACTTTCTAGCCATTCATTTGGGTGCCTTCTAAATATTACGAACGTAATGGTACTATTCCCCCCTCTGGGTACTTTTCCCCCTTTATCGCCTATACTAAGTACATGTCTCCCAAACTTCTAGCTTTTCGGGTTCAATTTTTATCCCTTCGATTTTTATTTTTATTTTTATGACCGTTCCATCACTGTTTTCCTAGAAATTATGAAAGAATTTAGAAAGCCATGAAAGATATTAACCAAACTTCAAGCTCTGATACCAAGCTGTGGCCCGATCTTAGGATCTCAGCTTTCAAACTTCACAGATCACGACGGATGCGGGAGAGTAAGAAAGGTAATTGCGGAATATGAACAAAGATTAAAAGGAAAAATTGGAATTTTATTAATATTGTCAAACTTAGAGAAGTAAGACTTGCTGGTTCTCAGCGTGTCCTGCAACTCTGAATACACAAGATATTTATAAGCTAAGAGACTCAAGAGTCTGGATTCTAATTTACCACATCGGGTGCTCATTGGGCCCCATCGACATGTGAATAAATTGATATCCACAATACTCTGTCTCAAAAGACAACAAAAGTAAGTGGGTGACTCATCTAACCACTTAGACAAAGGACAAAGGTGCTCATATAATTGAGCAAAAAATAACAAAAGTGAGTGGGTGACTCAGCTAACCACTCAGACAAAAGACAAAGGTGCTCATATAATTGAGCACTACACTCCACTCAAATAAAGTAAACTTTTAGTGAACGGCTCCAATCCATCCACCTGTTAAAGCAAATGCAACCCTCCTGCAGAGGGGCTTCCACTTGCAAAATAAAAGGAAACACACAATATAGAACAGATTCTACCTAAAAGGACAGCAGTTACCCGTAGGACACTGCCAGTCTGATCCTTAATTTATTTTCACACTAATTCAGCAGCTCATGAACTACTACTAAATTTTTGGACTCAAAAATAAAATAAAAGAGGCTCACCATAGCTTCCTAAAACTCTACATTTTTACATTGAACTCAAAGATGAACTCAAGGTCTTTTTCAATTCTTTTTAGTTTTTCAAGTTGTTCCTTAAGTTCCCAGTAGTTATCAGTTAAAATACAATTACTGCGTTGATATGGCTTACAGTATCTTTCTTCACGCGCAATAATTGAAATTAACTGTCGTATGTCCACCAAGGAGTTTCGCACCTGCAGTTTCTTGGTGTCGGACAATCTTTGTGCGGTCTCCTGGTATGATTCAAGATTCTGGCTTGGCCTTCTGAGATCTTTGAATATATGTGCATGTTGTTCATCTGTAATGTCAGCGGAAAGATTTCCTTGATTCTTTCTTGCAATGACTAAACTTGTTCCTCCGGTATTGACTATTTGTTTTTCTCTCCATTGCTTAGTTCGCCCAGTATTGGTTCCAACTTCTCCAACATTAACTCCTGGTTGTCTGTTAGACATTTTGTGCTGAGAGTAAATGTCATTAGCCGAGAGAGAGTATCTGCTAGTGAGTTCAAGCATCCTTCAATATGTTCAAAGTTTACCTGTACGCCTGTACCTGTTACAAAATCAACAAATTTCACCCAACGAACTCTCGAGGGTTTGTTAGATGAGGACTTGTTGTAAAAACTGATTATTGCTTGGCAATCCGTCCTCAAAGTGATTTCGGATTTATCCAAGTAATGAATCTTCATCGCGGATAAAGTCTCCATGCAAGCATGTATCTCTGCATCAATCGTTGATTTTACAATATCAAATTTCCCGCTAGCATAGGCACAAATTCTTTCAGATGATTTAGGGTCATGTTTTCTGGGTTTCCACTTGCACACGCATCCCCATCCTTCCATGCACCCATCATTTTCCAAAACAATATAAGCGTCCTCTGGTGGGAAGCTCAGATTCGGTAAATTCTAGACTAATTTATGAATTTTTCTGATAAGATCAATATCTGAGGCTTTCAAACGTTTATCACCATGTGGACTAACTTTCGAGTAAAGAGGTCCTAGTAAAATTCCCAGTTTCGGGATGTAAGATCTGGCGTAATTTAATATCCCAAGCCATGATCTAAGACCTTTCTTTTCTTTGAGTTGCTCAATATCAAAATTGGCAATCTTCTTTATTATATGCGGCTGGAGCTTGATTTTCCCACGATTTATTTGAGCTCCTAGAAAATCGATTTCTGGTACTGCAATCTTCATTTTTGTTGGTGACAAGACTAGACCGTGTTTTTCACATATGTCTAACATCACCTCTAAGTGTTGTGCATATTTTTCTTCATTTTCGGAAAATACCAGAATATCATCTATGTATACCGCAATAAATGCCTCTGTTCCTCTGAAGCAATTATCCATTTTTCTCTAGAATATTGCAGGGGCATTTTTCAGATCGAATGGCATAACTAACCATTCATACAATCCTCTTGGCACTATAAACGCTGTCCAGGGTATTGACTCAGGACTCATGGCAACCTGATGGAAGCCACTCTTTAAATCAAACTTTGAGAAAATCCTGTTATTACTTATTTTCTTTAGGATTGTATTAATTCCAGGCAGGCTATACTGGTCTTTATGAGTATTATCATTTAGCGTTCTGTAGTTTAAGACCATCCTTTCTTTGCCTTTAATTTCTTTTCCCGTTTTCGGGTCAATAGACGTTCCTGAATTAACAATGAAAGCCATTGTTCTATGCTTACTTGTACTTGGTCTAATGACTTCAATTTCCAATAACGCCTTGATATGCCTATCAAACTGCTCCTTCATTAATGGCGTTACATGTTTAAGCAGTTTATCCTCTATTGTAAGGTCCAGGTTAATTATATCTAATTTGCAAACGATCTTATTTCTCTGCCAGTGTTTAAGAGGATCATTCCCGATAAATCCTTGTTCTTTAAGCCTTGACAACAGGCTACTGAATCTTTTCTCAAATTTGGGATTTGTGATTAAAGATTGATGATATAACGCATCCTGAATTTTTATATATTCAATTTCATCTAATCCTAATTCGTCAATTGAGACTGTGTGGGCAACAGTTTCTATTGTGGTTTGAACAATTGTGACATTTTTATAGAATGTAATCACATTACCCTCGATTCTAAGACCTCCTTGCATCGATCTTATGAAGTTACATCCTATCAACATTTGAATACCGTCTTGCATACCCATTGGAAAGCTATATGTAAAGGGAATCCTGAATTTATTTTCTCCAATAATCATTTGTCCTCCTTTCAGCTTTTTATTCGCAATTTGAGTTGAATTAACTCCTGTGATTTGAACAGGGTATGGGCTAGGTTCAAGAGCTTCTTCTGGAATTGCTGTTTGATCAATTGAGCAATTTGTTGCACCAGTGTCCAAGATAGCTCTTATTTCAAATGGTTTTGCGTTTGAGATTTCAAACGTAACTATCAAATTGTATAGACGGTTGAATATTCTTTTCTTTTTATGGTGTGGTGTAGATGTTTCGACTTTGTAAGATGATTCATCAATTTCAAATAGAACGTTTGCCGTTTCATCTTCCGTTACATCTTCTACCTCTATCTTTTCTTTATTCTTTTCTTGTGTAGAGAGTTTGTTAAAATCGTTTGTCAAATCTCTGATTAGTTTCTGTTCTCTTAACACTTGTTCAACCTCTCGTTTTCACCCTCAAGATACACTATGTAATTTGTTAATTCTTTAATGAGTGCATCTTTGTTGTTATAAGGTCTCGATTGTAAGGAAACCTTTGGTTTAACTTGTATCCCAAAATAAAACGGGGCACATAGTGAACAGATTTGTAAACCACATTCTTCACATCTTTTACCGTATTCCGGTTTAATGGTAAGTTTACAGAAGCTGCAACTGCTTTGGACTTCTGTATCATTAAAACTATGCTCACATTTTTCTTGATTTTCGAGTAATTGTATTTTTGTTTTGTTACTATCAAAGTTTCGCTCACTTATTAGATTTAGAGTTATGGATTCCCATCTGGATATCACATCGTTGTATAGGCCAATGTCTTCTGGTAAAACTAACATTGCGCCTTGTTCTTGCATTGCTGTGGGCAAGTTCCACTGTTCATTCTGATGTCTCCCGATACCTCCGGGTAAGCCTCTGGGTCTTTGCGTATAACCTCCACTACTTCCTGCTTCATGATCATTCCTAAGGCCTCCTGGTGGATAATTTCTTAATCCCATAGTTGGCTGAGGTGGTATGTTGTAATTGGAAGTTATTGAGGATGATAAAGCTTTGTGTTGTGTGGTAGGTTTATCAAGGAATTGTTTTAGGATTGGATAATTAGTTTCTGGGTCTTGGCCTAAAACGTATACCGTTTCTGTTTCCAATTTTTCAAAATTTTCAAATTTTTCAATTTTCCAAAGCTTTGTGTTGTGCGGTTGGTTTCACAAAACCAACCGCGGGTTCTTCAATTGATTTAGTTGCTTTTAACGCTTCCAAGTAGTTTGAGCTCTTTTGTGTTATTCTCCAGTCGCTCATGTATCTTAAAATATGGTTAAGTATGTGTTTTACTGACTTTCAATTTCAAGTTTTCTAGGTCTACAGTTCATGATTGGTCATATTTTGCAAATTTAAAAAGTATTTACTCAAAGTACGAATCTTGAAACAAGGGATACAATCTAATGGTTCAGTTTTTCTAGTGCCAAAAGTTCTTTGGCATCATGGTGCACCATAGCATTTATATATATATATATATATATATAGTTATGCTAAAATATTTTATAAAGCACCAGTAGCCATGTACTTTAGTCTCATATATCAAGATACAATGTGCAAAAAGCCGATCAAGATCGTTGAAAATGTTCTCTATACTAACATCAATTTGAAGACCAAATTTTACATCTTTTGATTTTTTACTATTTTATCGGATGGATGCAAACTTGGTTAAATTGGAGGTCTGTAAATCGTTGGATTAATGAATTTTCACCTATCCGATAAAATAGTAAAAAAATGTAAAATTTGGTCTCCAAATAGATGTTAACATGGAGAACATTTCAACGGTCTCGATCGGCCGTTTGCACTTTGTACCACCAAATACGAGTCTAAAGTATACGAATGTTGGCGCTTTATAAATATTTTAGCACAACCATAATGAGCATGGCTAAAATAATATGCATAGTACACCCCATTTCGTACTATGCAGTCATTTATATTTAATTTGGTCATTAAATTGATATTTAAGTTGCTCAATAAATTCTTCATATCAAAATCTTATAGGAAATAAAATTTTGTAATTTTTAGAGCTTTCTTGCTATTTTTTAAATATTTTTTAAAAACAGCCCAGAAATGGCACTTTTGTAGTATTAAATCTGGACTGTTTTTAAAAAATATTTAAAAATAGCAAGAAAGCTCTAAAAATCACGAAATTTTATTTCCTACAATATTTTCGTATGAAGAATTTATTGAGAAACTTAAATCTCAATTTATTGACGTATATCTATATGCATAGTACAAAATGGGGTGTATTATGCATATTATTTTAGCCATGCTCTTTATATATATATATAGAGAGAGAGAAAGAGAGAGAAAGAGAGAGAGAGAGAGAGAGAGATAAGCTAGAGTGCTCCATGGAGCACCAAACCGCTCATGCTCCACATCGTATCTATAATTTAAAAATTCAAATGACCGATCTAAACCATTGAACGTTATCTACATATTGAAATCTACTTGGAGATTGAATTTTATATTTTTTTGAATTTTTTTGCTATTTTTTAGAGAGATAAGAAAATCACAACTTTTGTTGGTCAAAAAACTGTTTGATCTGTAACTTTTGTACCTCTTTAAAAAAAATAGCAAAAAAAAATAAAAAAATGTAAAATTCAATCACCAAGTATATTTCAATATGTAGATCATGTTCAACGATTCGGATCGATCGTTGGAATTTTCAAATTAGAGATAACGAACGTGGAGCACGAACGATTTGGTGCTCCATGGAGCACCCTAGCCTATCTCTCTCTCTCTCTATATATATACTAACGTTAGCAAAATTGAAATCGTGCTAACGAATGCTTATTTCGATTTTCAAACTGGAAATGACCGATCCAAACCGTTGAAATCATTGTCCGTTGAAATGTTCAACGCCTCCAGTTTCTGAATGTAAAATTAAAAATGTGTTGTAATTGAAGGTTTTTCTGAATCGTTTGATTAATGCATTTTCAACGCTTCCGGTAAAATAGTAAAAAAATTCGAAAAAATGTAAAATTTTGTCCCTATGTAAGTTTTAGTATGGACAACAATTTCAACGGTTCAGATCGACTGTTTCCAGTTTGAAATTCGAAATAAGCATCCATTAGCACGGTTTCAATTTTGCTAACATTAGTATGTTAGTGGGATTCTATATATATATATGAGGAGAGATCCGTAGCCGCCAAACTTCCAACCGCTCGCAACCGCTCTATGATAGCAAATGTAAATGACCGATCCGGACCATTGAAAATATTCTCCATATTAATATAGACTTGGAAACCAAATTTTACATTTTTTTGAATTTTTTACTATTTTATCGGATGTATTGAAAATTTATTTATCTAACGATTTACAAACATCCAATTTTCAACCCTTCCGATAAAATAGTAAAAAAATTAAAAAAATATAAAATTTGGTCTCCAAGTTTATATTAGTATGGAGAATATTTTCAATGGTCCGGATCAATGATTTACACTTGATATGATGGAGTGATTGCGAGCGGCTACGAAATGGATGGCGGTTACGGATCCCTCCTCTCTCTCTCTCTATATATATATATATAATAATTGTGCTACTATGCTTTGCAAAGCGCGCGTTTCAGCGTGCTTTGTTATTGTGGAACCCTTGGATTTTTTATCAAGTTGGCACAAATCACAAAGTGTGATTCAATGGTCTACAATCGCAAAGCGCGCTGAAATACGCGCTTTGCAAAGTAAAGTAGCACGCCCCTATATATACACACACACACAAATATATATAGCATGGCTAAAATAATATGCATAGTACACCCCATTTCGTACTATGCATATATATATATAAGTCAATAAATTGAGATTTAAGTTGCTCAATAAATTCTTCATATGAAAATATTGTAGAAAAAAAAATTGTGATTTTTAGAGCTTTCTTGCTATTTTTTAAATATTTTTTAAAAACAGTCCAGATTTAATACTACAAAAGTGTCATTTCTGGGCTGTTTTTAAAAAATATTTAAAAAATAGCAAGAAAGCTCTAAAAATCACGAAATTTTATTTCCTACAAGATTTTGATATGAAAAATTTATTGAGCAACTTAAATATCAATTTAATGACCAAATTAAATACAAATGACCCCATAGTACGTTATGTGGTGTACTATGCATATTATTTTAGTCATGCTCATATATATATATATATATATATATACATATACATATATATACATATATATACATACATATAGAGGTGGCAGAACCCGACCCGACCCGACAAACCCGCCCGACCCGACCCGACCTGAACCCGACCCGACCCGATATTTTGATGAAGTCAAACTACCCGAACCCGACCCGACCCGACCCGGGATGATTCGTAACTCGAGACAAAGCGACACATGAGCGACCTGAACCCGACCCGACCCGAGACGACCCGTAACCCGAGATGGCATGACACATGAGCACCCAAGCCCGACCCGACCCGACCCGAGACGACCCGTAACCCGAGATGGAGCGACACATGATGACCCGAACCCGATCCGACCCGACCCGATTTGACCTGATACAACTTGTAAATTGATCTAATCCTATCTTGCCAACATTATAATCTAATTTTAATAACAAATTAACATCAGAGAAAGTCAAGATTTACTTGTACAATTCAATAACGCGATTCGATCTTATCCGATTGAACTTAAAACTCAAAATAATACTTGAAAGTTGTCGGTGCAACCCAACCCGACCCGGTCTCACCCGACCCGACCCAAGACCCGAAAGTTGTCGATGCAACCCGACCCGGTCTCGCCCGACCCGACCCGTCACCCGAAAAAGATCGACACAACCCGACCCGAAACCCGACCTGACCTCACCCGACCCGACCCATGACCCGAAAGTTGTCGATGAAACCCGACCCGATCCCAACCCGACTTTTATAAACGGTCAAACTAACCCGACCCGACCCGGCCCGACCCGAACCCGCCCGACCGACCCCACTTGCCACCTCTACATACATACATACATATATATATACATACATACATATATATATACATACATACATATATATATATACATACATACATACATATACATACATACATACATACATACATACATACATACATACATACATACATACATACATACATACATACATACATACATACATACATACATACATACATACATACATACATACATACATACATACATACATACATACATACATACATACATACATACATACATATACATACATACATACATACATACATACATACATACATACATACATACATACATACATACATACATACATACATACATACATACATACATACATACATACATACATACATACATACATACATACATACATACATACATACATATACATACATACATACATACATACATACATACATACATACATACATACATATATATATATTTGTGCTAAAATACTTTATAAATCACCAACATTGATATATTTTATTGTTATTGTTATTATTAGTGTTAGTGTTGTTGTTCTTGTTACTATTGTTGTCGTCGTCGTTGTTGTCGTTATTGTTCTTATTATTTTTTGTTATTTATTATATGGTTGTTGTTGTTTTTTTCTTCTCCTAATTCTTATTTTTTTGTTCTGATTTTTGTTTTTGTTGTATCGTTTTTGTTTTTGTTCTTGTTTTATTATTGTTACTGTTAGTATTGTTATTCTTGTTCTTTTGTTGTTGTCTTCGTCGTGATCCTCGTCAGTGCAACATGAATTTTAGAGTCTCACCGAAATTGAACTACAACTGGGAGATGAGTTTATCATGAATACATTTAAGACAAATATTTCATATTTCTTTCATTTCTTCTGGAAGTTCCGCACCTTTTTTTTTGGAGTAATAGGCTCCTTTTACATCTCTAATTTGTCTTGATACATAATTACACTCTGTTTCACTGTTTCCATTCTCAAAAACATTGATTTACCTTCTTAAGAATAGATGCATAGGCATCTATTTCTTTTTCTCACAAAAAATATTACATAAAACAGTAAAAACCACTACTGCAAAAAGACACCTTGAAACTTATTAAATTACATATTAAGGAAACAAAGTTAAATTACAACAAATTTTCAATCAAAATTACTTCTAATTTCATGTCACTAGCACAAATTAACTTAAACACTTAAACTCATGCACAATTGATTTGTGGCTCCTCTGCGCGCACAACTTTCGGCAAGAACTCATAACTTACTGGCTTTTGAAGCTGCGGTTGATTTTTCAGAAAGTTTGCCCTCTTGCAAACCATAGCCACCGGCTCGCCGATTACAAGCGGTATTACAGGAATGTTGTTACAGTTGCATATCTCAATCATGAAACCATCAGGGTCATGAAAGAATAGTTGGTCGACATATATGCCGTTTTCTTCTACACTACTTTTGGCATACGGTATATCCATCTCTTTAAGCCGGTTCTCGACAAGATACATACTCTCACACTGTACAAAAGGAGGAAATGAAAGAAATAAGGGATTAATTGAAAGCTAGTTTACCTTTGTCTTAAAGCATTATGTTGAAGGATTGCCATGTGATTTGTAACTAATCAAGCCAACTCATTAAGGGAAACTGATTTTTTTAGTAGGGAACAGTAAGAGGGACCTCCTTCTAACTGGTACACAAGTAAATTATTGGAAAAAAAAATAATAACTCAAATTGAGATGAAACAGGAGAAAAGATGGTGACCCACAACTAAGTTTTGTCTATCTTTATTATTAACTGGAATAACTAATTCACCCCCGCACCCCCCCCCCCCCCCCCCCCCCCCCATATTAGGTCAACCGATTACGAGATGGCATTTTGTCGCACCGTTTTTAATGCTTAATGAACAATCTATATGAAAACTATCAATACCAGATACCAATTTGAGAAATCATTTCTTGTTACCTGAAAAGAAATATGATTGTCTTTAGGATTAATCTCTCTCTTTTTTGGCAAATTCTCCATGTCGGTCGATTTTATGAGATGAATTCCGATACCATAGTTAAATAACCTGTCATTTGTCAAGATCAAAACAACGTTCATCTCCAAACATAATATAAGCTGACAACATCTAATAACAGGAGTTTCCAGGCCTTCTTTACTTCTTTAATTGCAAAATACTGACATGTCTTTTCCTTTTACACTTCATGGCTTGTTATTTTCTCTCTTTTTTTTGGTTAAATAAGCAGGTGGAAAGTTGATTCAAATTTGATTTAGTATATCTATCCTTTTATTGGTGGCCAGGGTTTGTTGAACATAGTGGAAAAAGTTAATAGAAATGTATCGGTCCACTTGTAGAAATGTGATCTATCAAAATGTGAGGGAAAATTGTTGTAACAAAACATGCAAATAATTGACACTTCCTACCGGCATTTCCGTAGTATGATTCTCTATATATAATGTATACAGTTCCTGTTTGTTTTGGTACTTTGTCGAAGCATTCTCTATATATCTTTTTCTTTCTTTCTTGGCTGTAGTTCCAATAAGGCCTCAGTAGACTATGCAATTGTTAGCACAATATATTTTTTTTGTTTAATGTGATTATATATATTGAGATTGTTTACTGATCACCGATGAGGACTTATAATTTATAAAGAGAAAAAGAAGAGAAAAACTTGATCAGAAATATCATCATACCATGCCCCGTCAAAGTTGAAGGAGCCAGGTCGCTGAACGGGAAAGAAGCCGAGAACATTCTGATAGAATTCACTTGACTTCTCCACTGATCGACACAAGATGGAAATGTGGTTGAGTGATTTCAAAGGCAAGGCACCATTGTTGTTGGCACTCTCCATTAATTGTAGACAAATAAATTCTTAATTTCTACTTTATTTTTCTTATGCTATCCAGACAAAACAATGATGAGAAGAGAAATGATATAATTGGAAATGTTATTTCAATCTATCAGATAATACTCTGAACAGAGGAATAACTGGTTTTTTTAGTGTAGAACGATATGTTTTAGATGGATAAGGCGAACTGGCGAAGGCTTAAATAGAGGAATGTGAGGATTCCTTCCAATTATTTTGCCAATTGTTCCCTGGGTCCTACCACACTACCGCAGGGTTGTTTTGCAATTTGCACTATCTTATTTATTGGATTCGTCATTTATGGTTCCATTTTCTTTCAATTTGGTTCACTTATATTTTTATAGGCCACAATAATACAAAAATATTTGAACATACAAAGGACAATTTGTTTCACATTAGTTATCTGAAATTCATGCGGAAGTGCGGAACGCATCTATTTTCCAAAGATGTATTCTAATTACGACATAATCAAGCTCCATTTGCTTGTGAAAGAGGAGGAAGGCACAATTATTCTAATCTGTATCTGACTGAGGTTCTGGGTTTGAGAGTTGTCGGTGGCTCCACGCCTCGAATTGTCGCGCGCGGTTCAATTCATTTCTGAATTGTTTTCCATTTAAGTCTGACACTCTGACACGACTGTGGGACCTAACCGTAGTTGACGATCCTCGCTGTAGTTGGTATATCTGCTTTGGTTTTTTTTCGAGGTCTGCATGGCTTTGAATTCAAATTTAATTCAAAGTCAGTGTCATTTGATTGCATCAAGATTTGCATTTTTGAAATAATTTTAATTTTTTTTTCAATCTGGAGTGCGAATCATAATGTAATCGAACGGCTGGAAAAAATCGTGCGAACCTACACTGCTCTCTTTTTTTCCTAACTTGATATACTTGTTCAATTTCCTCCTAAAAAAATTCACAAAAGTTTTATCTTAAATGTTATGAAGCAATTGATCTAGTCATAGAATAGTCCATTGTGCATTTTTTATAAAAATACAGAAATACAAAAAATAGAAAATTCAGAATTTTATTTGCAAACTAAATAGAAAAAACAAGTAAAAAGTAAATACATACAATTTCGAGCCTAAAATTTATGTAGTTTTCTAGACAAATCATGCATTTCTTTCTAGAATTGATTTCTTTTCACTCATTTTCTGGTCAGCTGAAAAATGAGCGCAAAGGTGCTGATCTTTTCCAATAGCTATCGTAAGGCACAACCTAAAAAACAAAGAAATATAAAAAATATATATAATATTTAGTTTTAAATAAAATAAGTAACCTAAAAATCATAGTACATGGCAAAGAAAAAAATAGATATAACCTCTTAATAATGAAACACAAAAACAACCTCTCATTCATCTACAAAAACACAGAATACGAACAAGTTAGTACAATACTTGATGTATGTGAAGCATGGTGAGAATTCAATAATAAAAAATCAAAATTCTCATTTCACCCTAAAGAGCTCTCGTGCTTCATCCTAAAGAAGAGTTTATTCAATCTATTTTCTCTTTAGATAACAATCCTCTTCATTGGTGGAGATTTTTGTTTCCTTAAAGTCCTTAGAAACAAAAGATTTGCAACGAAACAAAAAACGAGATCTTCTCTTAGTATTTTTACAAGAAAAATCAACCCCTCTTCTAGTGAGACTAGCCTTGAATGCTCTGGGTGAAATGATCTTGTATGCATCAGGTATCTTTGCACTAAAGGTCATCGAGAAACTTACACCAGAGATGACTAACAACACACACTAAATTGCTCGATGCCTTTGATGCAAAGATACCATCTCAAGCTCTTCTTAGTTTTTTTTTTTTTGCTTTGTGTTTTTTTTCATGTATTCTTCTCTCTTTTTTTTGTAATTCATAAGATCACATTTATGTAATCGTTTTATATATGAAATTTGGGTGGCTTGATCCCAATATTTTACTAAAATATTAACTAATTTTCAAATTTTGTAGTGGCATGACACCAAATTTTCTAATTGATGTTGCAGGAGACCTTACAAATACAACAACAACAACAACAACAAAAAAAAAATTTAGTTCCAAACAAGTTGAGGCAGGTTACACATGAAAGTATGAAATCCAATCGAAGTAATGAGAAATTCAAATAAATAATAATAATAATAGAGTGAGACTATCTTCAGCAGCTGATATAGACAACTTTTTAAGCCTAGGCATAAATGCACACTAATAAAATATTATTTTAAATATAATATTTAATATACATGAAATCTTAAAATAATTTTGTAATAAATAATATTTGTTAAGGAGTAAAGCTAGCGTGATCCTGAGCTCCCCAAAAGAGTTGATGAGCTTAATTAAAAAATAATTAAATTAATCTTAAATGGCAAACTCTAACCATTGAAACCAATCTACATCATGCGCAATTCTATTACATACCAAGTTGTTTAAAATTTTCAAATTCATTTCATACAAAGTTAAACGGTTAAAGGTTTGTAGGTTTATAAGTTATTTTCATGCATTAAATTTTTTTTGTTATCTTTTCACCGATTGATTATATATCAAATGAATTTGAAAATTTATAAGTTTGATATGCAAATGTGTCACACTTGATGTCAACCAATTTCAACGGTTCTGATTGCATTTGAGATATATTTAATTATTTTTTGGTCAAGCCACAAACTCTCTCGGTGAGCTTAGGAGCACGCTAGTTTTACTCATATTTTAGATAATATATATAGTATATAACATAATGTGCACAAGTGGATATGTGGTGCAGTGGTTAGTTGCTTGGTTAGCTTGGAAGAGGTCACGAGTTCAATTCTCATTACAGAGCTATTTTGTGTTTTGATCATTTTATTTCGGGTTTGAAGTAGAAAGAAAGAAGATTCAATTCGTGGAGTATCAGATTCCATACAAATGGCCAATGACAACCCCTATTTAATAGTAGACATATATTTTATATCGGACTGATGTACATGTTCGCTATTAAAAATAACCTTTAGTAGCGAACTGCAGTACAAATCCGCTGTTAAAAAATATTTTTAATAGTGGACGATTTTTCTCACACGGTTTTAAAACCTTCTATAGCGGAGATTTGAGGAGATTTAAAAATGACCTTCAATAACGGACAACAGTACATGTCCAGTGTTAAAAATAACATTTAATAGCAGATTTTGTACGAATCTGATATCAAAAAGTAAAAAACCCACTGATCATCCATACTTTTCTTAATCTGTAGCGTCCATTCAAATCAATCTGATGCTCATAAATCACTCAAAAGAATACCCACATATCTCTCCCTTCTCAGTCTCTCTCATCTCTCTATATAAGCTCATTAGTTTTCATTTTACCTCTCATTTTTTTTCTATCTCTCAACAATCATAATAAACAAATTTACTACATTAAAAACTCTTTTAAATTATTGCAGACTTAGAAGAAGATTTGAAGAAAAAAATTAGTGCAAATTTGAAGAAGATTTGAAGAAATTTGAAGAAATGTTAGAACTATATATTTTTTTTGTGGGGTTCATTTTTAATTTGCACAAAAATATGTAGAAAAAAATGGTTGCTGATAATTTCTTAATTAGCAGAGAAGAACATCTAATTGAAAAAAAATAGTTATTGTTAATTTCTGACATTCAAATCATGATTGATTCAACACCTAATTAAATCAAAGACAAACAACTAATTAATAATAATAGAACAGCTAGAGCTAGTTGTTTGTCAGATTTTTTTTTTTACTTTTTCACTGACCTTTTATAGGCGAATTCTATTAATGGCTGGCTTTAAAAATGTTTTTTAATAGCAGACTTTCATAATTAATTTCCGCTATAAAAAAAACTACTTTTAATACCGGCCTTTTAATGTAGTGTCATATAAAATCTCCATATTTAATATCAGATGCTTCAGAATTTTAACAGCCCAACAATATTATCCCTATATCCGCTATAATAAGTCGATTTTGGCCAGTATAATAGATCAATTCTGTAGTAATGTGAGTTAGAGTATCTAGTGTACCAAATTTTTGGAGTATCCAAATTTTTGCCATTTTCTTTATATAGCAAGTTGAATTTATAAAATGAAGGCTAATTGCCTCCTAACTTATTGGCAAATGGCAACATCCAACTAGTACCGGAATTGCAAGTTTAATTGATCAAAATATCAAATTGAATGCAACTTGCTATTTGGGTCGGTTTACTGTAACGTGGATAAGTTGGCTGATGGGGATGATCGTAACGACAACAAAGCAAATATGTAGTTTAATACAACGTGCTTTGGGGGTTGCATTATAATAATATTTGTTTTCAATATCATGACATGAGATGTGGAAAAGTGCTTCCTAGTTGTAACTTGTAAATAAACAGGCAAATCGACAGGGTGCTACTGCTACATGCAATTTTTTTTCAAATAACATTACGTGCTATAGTGATTAGCATGTTTCACGAACTTCCAGTTGTGGAGAAGAGATGCTCACGTGTTGCATGCGTAGACACTTGTACAATTGGGTGTTGTTTATATAATTTAATTCAATGTTTGAGCTGTCAGAGTTACTATTTGATAAGTTGACTTGTACATTTTTTTTAATGGACAATAACTTATCAACAAATTAAGGTATATCAATTAATACATATAACATGAAGTATGGCACGGTGTATTTTTCAATATTATTAGACAGTTTCGTGCTCCATCTTTTCACTCTTATTAGTTTGATTGAATTTTGTTTTGTTTGAGTAAATTACTTGAAAAAATTTCATCAGATGGTTAAAAGCATCATTCTCTTATCAAAAGAAAATATATTGATATGTATCAGATATTTATTGGTTGCAAGTTCATATAGATGTCTCACATCTTGCATGCATCACCTTAACTGTATGTGCAGTCAAAGGCGGATCTAGAGCTTAATTAAGTTCGGACACAATTAGATCTGGACACCGAGGTTGAGATCAAGCTCATGCACTAATTCATTAAAACTCACTAAAATATCATTAAAAACTCATTTTTTTTACTAAAAAATAACTAAAAATACACTAAATTTTGTATTTTTTGAAAAATCAAGTTCGAACACTTGTCCGAACTTGCCTCTAAATAGATCAAGTCTACTCATAAATGCAAATCTCATCCATATCAAGTATGCCTTGCTTGATACCTGAACCTACAATTAATAAGCTACAAGTCCCTTTTGTGTGAGAGATTGCGAATTCGAAATCCGTTTGAAAATATTTTATGTCATTAAATTTGATGAATGTAAAATTAAGTTCGAGTGGCATGGACTTCCAAAAAAAAGACTTACCTTTTTTTTACTAATTAAAGACCAGATGAAGAGGCTCTTTTAGTTTCTTTCTTTTTTGAGAAAAATGCATGAGAGTCAAGTTCTTATTTTATTCACTGAATAAAGTTCAGTTACAGCTAAAATGAAAAGAAAGGAAAAATGAAATTTTTTCCTCATGAGTTATGATAGAACAGTACCAAAAAGAAGAAAAATAATCATAAGAAAAATAACTTGATGTAACTAGATTACTCCTCCAAAAAAGCTAATATTCTTCAACTATTTGCTGCAGTAGGGAGTTCTGCGTCTTTGCTTCCTCTCTGAAGATTCTGTTACATCTTTTCCTTCACTGCACGAAGCACGTAATTGATAGGGACCCCTTGTTCCTTTGGTTTCCATGCCGAATTGATGATGTTATGATGAAAACATCATTAACGGGCATAAACCTTGTGTAACTGATATCAACCTTTGTCGTCAC
>CAXKVX010003659.1:0-26709 GCA_964058865.1 Eleocharis quinqueflora | reverse complement strand
TATAATAAAAACCTAAAAGATAAATAAATGGTTATTTTTTCGGATATTTAAAATAAACACCTGATTTAAAAATACCAAGTCAAAAGAGGCAAAGTATCATTAAACCAGACCAGTACCAAGAGCACGAAGCATCCTGACATCAAATTTATCAGCAAGGTCTCGGTGGTCAGCTAATTTTGACCGCATTATAACTAATTGTTTTAAGCTCACCATGAGGTCCTACAGAGTAAGAAAAATAATACATGACAAGAAATAATAAATTCATAATGGAATTCAAAGAACTCATGGAGCCAGTACAAAGGTGTGAAGTACGTGCGAGCCATGGAAAGAAAAAGGAGAAACAAAAAGGATGAAAAGGAGGATATGCTTACGAGGTCAGACTGGGGGATAGAAGAAAGCCAGGTGGCATCTTGAGACGAGCGCAATGGATCGTTCTTTTGTGATTGCTTTCCGCTTTTCCGAGGTGTGAAATGTCCAATAGACATGAACATATACTCGCAAGGTCTACTGAGAAGTGTTTAGTTGTGTCTGTAGAAGAGGGCTTCTCCACCACCAATAAATCATTCCAATTTCTGTTCTTGAGGGTTTCGCGCATATACCCTTGCAATATCTGCAAGCAACAAGAATAAGATCCGACATGTACAAGAAAAACATCACAAGAGAAGACACGCCTCAACTTAGGCCTGTCAACGAAATTAGTCTGGCCCGTTTAGTCGTTTCGTTTCGTTTCATGGGCCTGAAACGATTAATAGAAGGATTTTTGGTTTCGTTTGGCCTGCGAAACGATCAACAAAACTCGGCCCAATTTCGTTATATAAATTAAACGGTAAACGAAATAACTCATTTTCGTTTCATTTATTTTTGTTTCGTTAAGTATTCTATATATTCAAAATTAAATGAATTGCAGAGAATCCGACGAAGAAAAAGAGGAAAGGGTAAACCCTAGCCGCTTATTTTCTCTCTAGCAGCACACTTCTCTCTCTCCTTCTCTCTATCTCTCTCTCTTCAAGTCTCCACCCCAACATTGCCTCCTCCTTTTCTTCGCTTGAGCGAAGCCTCGCTCTCTTTTCCCTTTGCCTCCTCCATCTTCACTCACTGTGACTACACATACCACATTGACAACTCTCAACTAAGCATGCTACCGATTATTTGTACCCTTTTTGCACAGGTAGAGTACATTTTTTTTTGCAATGATAGAGTATTTTTTTTCTCCCTAAACTCTTTGAAACAACAAATTTTGGTGGCTTTTTGTTTTTTTAACTTTCATAAATTGGAGCTAATGGATCTAAAAAATCAAAATTCGTTCACAGTGAACTTTAGAAATTTCATTCATAGTTCAAATTACTTTTCGGCGATCTATTTTAACTAATTAGGCAGATCGAAGATTTTATTATCATGAATCATTGAGTTCAAACTTGATTTTGTTAAATGGATTTGGTTGCGTTTAAACTAAATTTTGATAAATGGATTTGGTGGAGCAGTCTTGCATAATGATCCCGGTAATCTTTCGAAAATTGTAAATTTTCGAATTTTTCGAAAATTTTAACCGTTTTAATCGTAAGTTTTGTTTAATAAAACGAAACGATTAACAAACAAAAATTATTATCATTTAATTAACATAACGGTTAACGCAAAAATATTTTTTTATCATCTTGTTAACAAATCGATTAACGACGGTGTCAATTTCGTGACCGTTTGCCACGTTAGATAGATCTAGCTCAACTCTTATCACAATTTCAAACAGTAAAGAAACACGCATGCCGGTGCCACTCAACCTCAATACTAGAAAATGGAAAGAGAACACAGACACGTACCAATAACAGGGGCGGATCCAGTATGAACCAGAGGGCAAGTGCCTCTTTCTAGAAAAAAGAAATTTGCAAAAAAATTGTGTATTTGTACGATTTGTTAATTTTTTTTTGCAAAATCACCATAAATATTTAAAAGTCTATGTCATTTTGCTCCGTGGAATTTTTTTTGAATCCGTTCCTGCCAATAACACGAAAATACGACAAGTCAAATCGGCACCGGAGTCCTCTACCTACCTCGCTCGGCGGCCATCCTCTTCTAGCAGCATTTAGGTGGGTGTGCAATGAAGAAGAGAGATTCAGTAGGTATTACCGAGTTTTAAGGGATAGCACGAAAATACAAAGGCGAAGCCGACGCAAAAGAGTCGGCGTTGGTTGCTTCACCGGCGTATAGTCGCACGAGGAGAGAGAGGAAGGGACAAGGCGAAAGAGGCATGGCTGCATTTTCTGGAAGAGAAGACAGAGATGAACCGTATCCTCTGCGCACAGACTTTTGGGCTCACTCGGCCGTCGGATTAAAAGATCACCTCGACGAGCTTGTTTTGGGAATCTTTTTCGGTCTGAGTCTAAAAAAATTACATTTAAGATCTTGTTTTCAAACATTTGACATTCATTACTCTATTTTTATGTGTTCATTCAGATGTATTTTCTAGACGCAAGCGTTACGAAATAGAGGTCACTCGAGTTTACAAAGCAAAAAATATCAAGTACTTTTAAAATCTGCGTTCACGTCTGAACACAGCGTCTGAACGTGTGTCCTAATCTCAAAACGTTGCATTAATAAAGACTTGCAACATATTTGTTGTAAGTTTTTATATTAGAATAATAAACTTTATATATTGTTATATGTAAGTTTTTATATTTAAATTTGCTGAAATACTATTGTAAATTTTTTTGATATAAAGACTTGCAATAATAAAAATAAAAAATTTCTGTAATATAAAGACTCCAGTCCTAAATATAAAGACATAAATGAAAGCAGACAAAGCAAACATTAGCAGAGCGAAACTGAAGCAGACAAAGCAGAGTATTAATTGTTTTGTCTTATAGTGAAGGGCGTGTAGAAGGGGGGCTACTAATAAGTCCCTATTTTATAATATGTAAATTAAACATTGTCTGCACTATTTAGTGTAACGATAAGAACATAGTCTTTCAGAGAAGAGACCTAATGATCAAATTATGCTGGATTGGATTTGAAGAAATTAATAATAAGCACCTTAAAAAATTAAATGCTGAGTCAAGAAAGCTTTTATAAAAAAATGTAAATTAAAACATTCGCTGTAACATGCGAATATTCTATATGTAATGATTTGAATTTCAATGGTTCAAAATCAATGATTCATAATACAACATCAAATTGTTTTATAACTTTTGAAATTTATGAACCATCGAGAAGTTCAATAATATATTATTTTATAATTAAAGATCATCTTTATATGTGAGTCTAGGCCACCAATGAGGCAATGACCTCATAGGTGGATATATTAGGCCATGTTCGAAGCAAATTCACAGATGGGATGAAAAATGAGAATTGATTTAAAAAGTATTGTACAGATGGAAAAAGAAAAATTAAGTCTGAGTTGATTTTTATTTTCCCACGAAGCTGGATGTGCTCCGAACACGTCCTTAATGGACAAGCTTGAGCAAGTGTCTGGGCTAGATTAAAAAAAGCAAAATTTAGTATATTTTTAGTTATATTTCTAGTGATAAATGAGTTTTTCATGATATTTTAGTTGATTTTAGTGGGTTTGTTTCATAACTTGATCTCAACTTCAATATTTATATTTAGTTATGTTCGAACTTAAATGACCTCTGAATTCGCCTCTAATTTCACCGATTATTTATGTTGGACACTACGTTCTCAATAATATATTGTAATTTTTTTATTTTACTTAAATTCAACATAAAATTTGTTGTTAATATTATAAAAAATAACCCCGAGTTCAAAACCTATGTTATACAACGCGAATTCATATCGTGCTATAAGACAGATAATTTGTGACATCGGCGCATATTAATAAAATCGTGAATTCAAACTTAAAAAAATAATATTGGAGATAAAATTTTGACATCTTAGTCTCTTAGACCAATTAGACGTGGAATCTATGGAACCGTATTCTCTGCGCGCAAATTTTCTCTACTTACTCTGGACAGATTAATATGAACCGTCGAATTACAGATCAACCTAACTAATATAATTCGGGAAAAAAACATTGATCTTTAATCCAATAATATGGATTAATCTGTACAGAGTGAGCGGAGAAAAATCACGCGGCAAGAATTTCGTTTCTGGAATCTAACCTTTAATGTTAAAAGAAATTTTAGTAGAGAAGTAGAAATATAAGGTCGATTATGGCAATAGTTATAGGGCCTCCATTTGTTTTGAAGACTCGCTCCGTACATTTGAGCCGCGTATTTATAAATTATCTCGAATTAGGAAGGGGAAACAAGAACAAAAAAGAAACAAAATTGGGCCTTAAAGCAATGAATTTGGAATGACATAGTCATGGCCGAACTAATATCCTACACTAGGCCTTATAATATGAAAAAGCAGAGGTGGCAAGTCGAGTCGGGCAGGTTCGAATCGGATCAGATCGGATTTTGCCACATCTATGAAAAAGCAAGGTTATTGTCATTTCTTATCCTGCTCACTTAAAAAAGGCTGGTTTGGTATTACGGGTTACATATTTTTATAAGTGCATACCGATTGGATCCGAATCTGCTGCTTGTATTGGAGGCAAGCAGGGTCCTGCTTGTCTCGATCCGACCGCCACAAATTAATCGACCGTAACGAACGGCTGTGATTTGATTCAGGGGGCATATGCTTTGGCCGTTAGACGAGTTTTGAACGGTCCAGATCGAAACAAGCAAGGAGTTTACAAGCAGCAGATTTGGTTCCATACCGATTGGCTATTCCAAGTTAATAGATCCTCAGCTGTGTTGCACGGGTGCGGATGCGGGTATCGTATCGGATTCGATACGGATGCGGCGATGCGGTGATTTCAAAAATTGTTAGATACGAGTGCGGCTATAATTAATAATATTAGAATTTACTACAAATCAATAAAAATATTAATAGTGTAGCATGTCTTGGATTTGAATCTCCTTCATGCTTTATGTTTCACTCATTTTGCTAGCGATATAACAAAAATTATCAGCAATTTTACAAGCCATAATTGTCACATGAAGTTTCGTAACGTATCGGAGATCGAATTAGTATGTCAAACTGAATAAAATAATCGGATACGTCAATCTCGACATGCCACGTCATGGATACGCCACGTGGCTCATTGGATACGTATCCCAAGAAGTATCAGAGTATCAAATATGTATCCGATATAATACGGCAAAATATTGTAAAATATTCGGGTAAGATAGATCCTCAGACATCAGATACTGTGAAATAGAATGATAAGCTTACACGTCAAAACAATGAATCGAGTGTTTTTTTTTTCAATACTGCTAGAAGCCACATGCAGCATGCTGGCCTTGTTGTAGTATCAGGTGATCTTAATTTGCATAATTAAGGAAAGTATACCGAATTTAGTTTGATTTCCGAGAAAGTTACAACATTTCTTTTTCATGCTCCCATTGACACAAAAAAAAACTTACTAAAGTTTCTTCTTAATTGTCCTCCTTAACTGTCTCTCGTTATATTTTTTCTATTTTGCTGCAAAGTTTCTGCAATTTTTGTCATAATATAAAAACTTGACGATTCTAATATAGGAATTTACTTGTTCTCATATAAATACTTACAAGTTTCAATATTGATACTTACATATTTCAATATAGAGACTTATTTATTGTAATATAAATACTTACATGTTCTGATATAAAAACTTACAAATTCTAATATAAAAACTTCTAGATTTCAATGCTGAAACTTGCAGTTTTTAATATAAACATTTGAATGTTTCAATATAAAAACTTGCTTGTTATAATATAAAGACCTTATTTCAATATAAAGACTTTCAATTTTTAATAAAGAGACTTGTTTGTTCTATATAAAAATTTGCAGGTTTCAATATAGTGATTTGTTTGTTATAATATAGAGACTTGATTTTTCTAATATAAAGACTTGCATTTTCGAATATAGAGACTTGATTATTATAATATAAAGACATTTTTGTTCTAATATAAAGACTTGTTTGTTATAACATAGAGAATTGCTTGTTCTTATATAATGACTTGCAAGTTGCATGTTATAATATAGAGACTTGTTTGTTATAATATAGAGACTTGTTTGTTATAATATAAAGTTTTGATTGTTCTTATATAAAGACTTGCATTTCGAATATAAAGACTTCCTTTATAATCTAGTGAGAGGCAGTACTTTGATGAGGACAGATGCGAGAGAAGATGTAATTTATTAGATGGAATTCGAATCAGGAGCGCTGACTTGATGTTAGGAATACATGTTGAATGTATTGTTGGAAATATTATTAGGTGCATGGCATGGAGATGATCAGCAATATAATAGAGATAGATATGAGATATTAGAGATGGTTTATGTTAGAGATGTTTAACTCAGCAAAATTATCAAGTCTATGAATAGATCCTTGTATTTTAAAAAAAAGTAATCAAGAACAAGATCAATACAAAAAAAATCACTCTCCTAAATTCCTCTTTCCAATTTTTTTTATGACATAGCTTCAGAAATAATGCTGGAATAAGGCGTACGCCTATTTAGAATATCATGCCTCTATTCTTATTCTATTCCAGATAATAAACCAACCAAAAACTTTATTTCAAAAATAAGTATCTATGTTCTCTCTTCTATTCTCAAATCTACTTTTATTTCAAGAATAAACCTCTCTACAATCCCTATTATGCCTCTACACTACTATATTCCTCTTTTCTCTTTATTCTTACTAGGAACTGCCTCGCGGCTACGCCGCGTCTTGCATTTTTTCTTTATTATTTTAGTTATGAAAGAATCAATGGTAATGTTATATAGCTACTAACAAAAGTCTATTAGTCTATTACAACCTATGTATTTTCAAACACCCTTTTTCCTTCTCAAAAGACATGTATTTACAAATAAATATATTTCATCTACGAATTTACAGTGAAATGAGATGTGCATTCTGGTATAAAGAAGTTAAAGATATTACGCATTTACAATAACTTTCTCTCAAGTCAACTAAGCACATCAACTTGTCGAGCCATTTCAGCTTTTCTCTTATGCACATGTAACAACTTTCACTACTGTGGCACTCTCACCTGATATCTTCCGCATAAAATCAAAGAACTAACAAAGAACCAAAATAATTATCTTCTGAAAAAATATGAAAGAAAATAAAGCCCAATTAATTTTCAAAAGCAATATAGAAAACAATATAAAATCATGAATTCAGTTTCACTAAGTTCAACTTTTGATAAGATGTAGGCTTTGGTTTTACTATATTTTGAAAGAAAAATATTATCACAAAAATCGTGAAAAAGATGTAGGCTGGAAGGTTGGAGTTGGAAGAGAAGTCAAAACGAAAAGAAAAAGGAAGAGAGAAAAACACATAAAAGTGCGTATAATTAAAACGCATAAAAATTAAAGCACATACTGCCAACAAATCGGGATCGAGTGAGATGCTACGTTGTGGCGTAGTATGTAGAAGATGAAAATCGTAAGTTACTATCAGACCGTCCAAAGAGCATCAGCGTAAAAATCAATGCCACAACAGTTGTGTTCGCATTTCAGACACGCAGACACTGAACCAGATTTATTATAGTTTTGATATCTAAAACCTTATTCTTTATTCTCTATACCAGAACGAGACTCAGATCGTTCAATAGAATTCTTCTTCAACCAATCCACACCAACGCTACCTCCACCTTCATCAACCACCTTGCGTCGCCACACACCAGAAAACTCAGTCATTGACATCATTCAACAGAGGTCTTTGTCACGACCACCACGTGCATCAACAACGCTAACCAGATCAGTTCATTCATCAAATCAGAATCAAGAAGACTGAGACGAGCAGATCCAGGCCTCAACCTCTCCGCATTGGCATCGAACCAGAGCTGAGACCAACCAGGCCTCAACCACAACCTCACCGCATTGGCACTACTCATGACTACACCTGATTCATTGTTGCATCGAAGATTTGAATCCACATTGTGTTCTAACTACCTTAGTCCATGGCAGATTGAAATATGCCTTCCAGTAGTTGATTTGCCACATGAGTTTTGATGGATGGTGATTCACGAAGGAGGAAGACAAGAATAGCTATTTTGACGGGTTCAAGCAAGATTCGGCTTTCCATACGCTACCAAAGGAAAATTCAACGGGCGATAACTCATGGCAACCAAATACCATAAGTTGTACATACTTACGGTTCTGCCCGTGATATTTAGTCAATGGTTTGCCCTGGTGGAATATTATCTCAATTGTTCCTGCTCTGTCACACAGCTTACACTTCTGAATCAGATGCACATACCATTTTTCATTTGGAAGAGGCACCGGTTCTAACATGATCACGCAAGAAGGTTTCTGGCTAATCCCCCCAAATCAACTTTTCAATTTCTTCAATTGCATACGCTCCAATATAGAGACTTATTTGTTCTCTTTCAATATAGAAAATTATTTGTTATAATATAAAGACTTGCATGTTTCAATATAGAAACTTGCAGGTTCTAATATAAAGATTTGCTTGTTATAATAGATAAACCTTCTTGTTCTAATATTAAGATATGTATGTTCTAATATATTGACTTATAGGTTTCAATATGAAAATTTATTTGTTATAATATAGAAACATAATTATTCTAATATAAAGACTTGATTGTTCTATTTTATTACACACATGGTAGTCGAGGTGGCGGATGCTAATCAAGAGAGAGGTGTCAAATGGAGAGAACGACCGAGAGAGAAAAATGTAGATAGGAAGAGGGAGATCGAGAAAAGAGCGACGAGATGATCGAGATGACGAAAGAGGAAGATCGAGAGAAATGTGTCAAGTGAAGAGAACGATCGAGAGAGATGCGAGCGTGAGGCGATTCGGCTGAACTTTTTTGTCAGATATCAGATGGCACATAAAGAGGACGGAGACGAGGGAATATTATAATTACTCTTATTCGAAATATAATTTTATTGCACAGTCAAGAAAATCCGTAGAATACAAGTATGTATCATTCGTAATTTCCGTATTTATCTTTTAATGACTGAAGGTAATACACTATTAAACTCAAATTGGTCCAAACATGTCTGCGCTGCATTTATATTAAGCAGCGCATTAAATTCTAATTCATTAAATATATGTATTGTTTCTACAGTAAAATTTATTTTACACGCATCAATTATCATTGAGCGGTACATGTGTATTGAATTTTGTAATTATTCAGAACACAATCGGTACCCAAATGTATCGAATTTTTACCTATGTTACTCCGATACTTCAAATATCTTATTGCACTCGTATCGAATACTTGCTGCACCCGTATCTGATACGATTCGCGTGTGATACTTCACATGATAATCAGAGTGCATTTTTTGTTGTTGCTTCATCACATTGTCATAAGATTGAAGACATTTTTCATCAAAAGACATATTATCACTATTTCTTATTCTCTCTTGTATATAATAATAATTTTTATTATATATGTTTACTTATATATTGTTTTTCAATGTATTAAATTAGTTTTTAATTAAAATTTAATATATATTTAGTCGCACTCGTATCTAAGATTTTTAAAATTGTCATATCGCCACACTCGTATCGTATCGGATACGATACCTACCCCGCGCTTTTTACACGATATGTCAAAGTTGAGTGTTTTGTGGTCAGAGTCTCAGAGATAAAACTGTAAAGATTCATTATTAGCTTTTATATGATACACAAGCTGAAGATGCATATTGTTTATTGATTGTAAAAAGTTAGATATTTTGTCTACACGTTAAACATTTACATTAGACATTTTGTGAATGGAAAATATATCTATGTATTTAAAACATATTTAGAATTATTAACTTAAATATTTAGATTTCTACTAAAATCATCCGACCTTCGTATCCACTAGGGTTGTGCTAAAATCCAGGCGGGTCGACCCGCCCGTGGTCCGACCCGTACTCAATTCATGTCCGATCCGATTCGAGGCTAAGAAAACACCCGACCCATGAAAATTGGATCCATGGATCTAGAACGGATCGAGTAGGCCGAAATTTTCGAGACCCGTCCGAATCCGTGACCCGTCCGAACTCGTGTTCGACCCGTGATCTACCCGATCCGTGTCCGACATGTGGACTACCCGTGAACTCGTGACATATTCATGTCACTTTATCCACAGAAAATAAAAAACAGTGTCGATATGTGAAGGCCTAGATTAGAGATGGAAAAAGAATGATAGTGCTATGAATATTTTATTTTAGGATATATAGATGCAGTAAATTAATTGCCGTTGACTAAGGCACAATCTCTATTTTGTGTTTGCGCACGAACAATGAGTGACACATCATTAGATATATAAAAGCGATCCAAAAATATTAGGAAAAGAAATCCGATTCAAATAAAGGGACATTGCAAATTTGCAATAACACTACTAGCAAATGAGAACACTGCCTAGTAGCCGACATCTTTAATCATTGAATGCGAACAGGGAATAATTAAAAGCAACAAAATCAATCCTGAAATCCACTTAGCATCACTTTTATTTCCCATCCTGGATTTAACTAATTTTAGCAGCTATATGTTAATAAACTAAACAAGATATTTCTACGGGAAGTCACTTTATATGACAATTGAAGTGACAACAAACAATCAAAAATAGCAAATCCATGATAAAGTGAAGAAATAAAGAGGAACTTTTTTGTGAAAATGTGGTAGATTTGTGAAAGATTGCTTCCTTACTTTGTTGGATTTTCCAATTCGGTAAATGTGGGTACATGCTATCTTATTTTAACTGAAATTTCACATTAACTAAGTTTTGAATTCGAAGGAAAATATTTTATGGTTAGAGACTGATATATGGGTCCAATTAGGGGTGGGCCACTTACGATTCTAATATATAACTCCTATACGCAAGAGTGTAAACGGATCGGATAATATCCGATTTTATTCAAATTCATACAAAAAAAATACAAAATATATTTGATTTGTATCCGAAATTTTTTAATGAATAAGAATATAATTTGACTATCATCTATTCATAACTGATCTTTAGCTAATATCTAATAATATCCGAATTTATCTATGGTATATGTGTCCGATATTCTCCAAATGTACTCGAATTCATAACAAAAATGTCTATTATAAATATATATATATATATATATATATATATATATATGTTTTGTGGGATTTTATATGTAGATTACAAATCTAATTAATTTGGATCTAATTAGTATTTTTGTATCATATTTTTTTTATAATTCATTGATGCATTTTGAATAAACATACAACAAATCAAGATATTTTAAATATCTGAATTATATTACTTTTGTATATGTATCCGTCTGATATTCGATCTGTATCAGATATTTGATTAATATCTTATCTGATCTGTATCTGAGACTATCCGAACTCGTATCCTTGTTTGAAAATATTAAATTATCCAAATTAAGTGGCAAAACGCGCGTTTTGCAAAGCATAGTAGCACAAATATATATATATATATATATTTGTGTGAGCAAGCCTAAAATAATATGCATATGATACCACTTTGTTCTATGCATATATAATTAGCTCAATAATTTTTTATATCAAAATAATGTAGGAAATCAAATTTCTTGATTTTTATAGCTTTCTTGCTATTTTTAAATATTTTTTTCGCGCTCCCGCCAAGAAAATGTCTATTTTAAAACAATCGAAAAATATTTAAAAAATAGCAGAAAGTTCTAAAAGTTACGAAATTTGATTAAATCTCAATTTATTATGATATATATATATAGAGAGAGAGAGAGAGAGAGAGTATGGCTAATGTGAAAACGTTTGCACTTCGGCCGAAGTGCAAAAGTTTCACATTAGCCAATTTTTTGTGGTCAAAATTTAAATTTAAGTTGCTCAATAAATTCTTTATATCAAAATCTTTTTAAGAAATTAAATTTAGTGATTTTTAGAGATTTATAACTATATTTTAAATATTTTTTAAAAACAGTCCTGAAAAGGTTATGTTTTTTTAATATTAAACTAGACTGTTTTTAAAAAATATTTAAAATATAGTTAGAAAGCTCTAAAAATCACGAAATTTGATTTCCTACAACATTTTGATACGAAGAAATTATTGAGCAACATAAATTTAAATTTTGATCACATAAAGTTGGCTAATGTAAAGCTATGATGTTTTTAAGCTCACCAATCATTTTGGTGAGCATATTTAAAAAATATTAAAATTGAATTCAAATGACAATTTCTAACCGTTGAAACCGTTCTACAAAACAAGTGATGCATTTATATATCAAAATTATTAATTTTTTTATTTGTTTAATACAAAGTTAAGTGGTCAAAATATCGAAGGTTTCTGAATTATGTTCATGCATTGAATTTTTTTTTGTTAATTTTGACTGCTTGACTTTACGGTAAATAAAATAAAAAAATTATAAATTTAATATGCAAATGCATCACTTGTTATGTACATCGATTTCAACGATTCGAATTTATCAATTGAATTTAATTTCATTAACTTTTTTGTTATGCTCACCAACCTCCTTGATAAATTTAAGAACATCCTAACTTTACTCTCTCTCTCTCTCTCTCTCTATATATATAT
Organism: Eleocharis quinqueflora; assembly: GCA_964058865.1. Lineage (NCBI taxonomy): Eukaryota > Viridiplantae > Streptophyta > Magnoliopsida > Poales > Cyperaceae > Eleocharis > Eleocharis quinqueflora. The sequence continues at coordinate 14,200 of CAXKVX010003659.1, read as the reverse complement.
ATATATATATATATATATATATAGATAGATAGATAGAGAGAGAGAGAGAGCAAGTGTCAAGGAATTTTAAAAAAGAAGAATAAGTGGTATTGTCACGGCGCAAAACGGAATTAGGTGTGCAAATTTCTTGTTCACCATTCCGCAATTGTACACTTGATATTCTCACTGAAGTGCCCTCTGACATAATAAAATATAGTGGCACTCTTCTAGACTGCTACTACAGTTTTGTCGTTCGATTAAAGCTCAATAATTTAAATTGTTCTCAATTTTTAAATTTACAGACTTACCGTCGGAGTGAAATCTGCTGCCCGAGCAGCATGTACTGCTCGTCAGATCTGAACCGTCAAAACTCATCTAATCCAAATATCCAATGGCTCTAATATATTATAATGCATTTAATTATGCAGTGGAAAGTAAAGGGACATAATTGTTTTATCCAGTTATAGGCATGCAGTATATTCTATAAAGTTCTTCAAATTAGACAAAAAATAATGTCACTCAAATAAGGTTTGCTCAACCGTAATACAGAACAAGTGGATATAAAAAGAAACAATTCTTATTGAATCTACATCCCAAATTTCTAGTTAGAATGCAGGATGTATATATGTCAAAAAATAAGAGTTCACAAGTAATTGTAGTTTGCACTTTTATATAAAAAAAGAAGAAGACTCTTAATTTAAGTAAAACATTAAATATAACAGCAACAAAGAAGAAAACTAATTAACTAATGAATGGATAATGAAGAACATGAAACGTATAAGAAAAAACACTGAGAACAAGAAAAGATACCAATTTTATTGCAAAATTGTTTGCATCTTCCATCATTCAAGCTCACAATCAATCCACTAATACATACAGACATCCCAAATTATTCCCAAATGCTAACAATTTCAGTTAAAGAAACCCTGTCCTACTACGTGCAACAAAAATTCACACACACGCACACACGCACACACCACACAACAAGGACGTCAAAAAAACGAACAGCTAATAAAACAACGAACGTATAATTGATGTGCAAACTCAATTTGTCCCGAGAAAGAAAGGATCTTTCTCACACTTGTAATACAATACCTGGCGAAATGCCATCAAAGACCTCAACTTTTCTTATATATCTTCAGCTTCAAGAGGCAATTAACAAGACACATCCATCAAGCAGGGGAACAAGCAAGCGAGACGAACTTCAGCAATCAATTAGACAATTACCAATCCTGAAGAAAAAACAAACAGAGACGACCACTCGCTAAATTAAACCCTAACCTAGAACGAACAATCAGCTTCTCTCCTCCTCATTCCTACCACCACCACCGGCCGACGGCCCGGCCGAAAAAGAGGCGAGAAGATTCAAATTCCCTTGACCAAGAGGCAAATAATTACCTACCCTAGCAGCTGACGCTTCACCTACAGCCGATACAGCAGCCGTAACCCCAGCCATAGCAGGGACCAACATCTCCGGCGCAGCTGCAAAACTCCACAACTGCCCGAAATCGGGTCGGGCAGGCAAAGCCCAAAATCCGGTAGCAGGGACAGCCATGCTACCACCCACCCCAATAGTTGATACGGCACCGGAACCCGTGGTAGCCTTGAAAGACTCTTCACCGGAACGTAATCGCTTGCCAAGCAGAAAAGGCGCAGAGTTGGAACTGGAGTGAGGAGAAGAGGTTGATGCAGAGGAGGTAGAGAAAGAGGCGGGAGTGGTACCGGAACCAGTAGCAGCAATAATTGAAGGCTCAGCTTGTCTTAGAAGCCACTCAATTGTTTGACCATCGGATTTGTGGCCGAGTTCTCGGGTGAGTTGAAACACGCGAGCGGCGCAGACGATAGGCATGCGGATGCGTCGACCGCGACCGTCGACCTTGCTGTGGCGGTCCTTGGAAGGGGGTTTTTTGACGGAGAGAGCGGCGTTGCCGTTGCCGTTGGAGTTGGTGGGGAGAGTGGTGGAAGGGGAGTGAGATGGAGAGGGAGACGGGATGAGTTGTTGGAGGTTTGATTGAGAGTGGTCGAGGTGGTGTGGGTGGTGTCCGTCGGGAGTGGTTGTCATCATCGTCGTAGGAGGATGGTGCGAAGAGGAGGATAGAGAGAGAGAGAGATGGTGTTTTGAGTTTCTCAGTTGGGACTAATTGAGAGAGAGAGCGAGAGAGAGAGACTAATGATTGAGCGGCAGGAGCCGGTGGAGACAGGCGGGAGGGCACATGGTAGGAAGGGACCCGCCTAACCTGTTATCAGGAAATGATATGCCGCCGGTGCATACATCATACATGCTCTCTGGAGAACTGCAGATGGTTCTCATGATCGATTATTCGATTAACCCCTTTCTAGATTTATTATTTGCCAATATGAAAATATTGTTTAAGACTATATGGTAAATAATTGTAGATTAGCATAGAAAGTTTGAATGAACCGACACATAGCGTACATGGTGTGAGCTCGTCTTCCTTTGTAGAGGTGAAAGTTTAAAAAATAAAAAATGTCAAAGATAAAAGATAACAGTATCTTTGATTCTAGTGTAGTGATGAGACACAAAGTCTCTATGGAAGAGGTCTGAGATTCAAGTTTCGCTAGGGGCTACTACTTTTAGGGGTTTTTTTTCAAATTTATTATCTGATTTGTTTGTGGGTGTGTAATGTAAGTCCAAGAACAATGAATAAAAAAAAACAAAATCTTTGATATCTAGAAACAAAAACATAAGAAAGCTAAATTAAGGATGAGGCTGATAATATATAATTTTTACTTTTTTGGAACATTTTCATTGTATGGAAGTTTAAACTCTATAAGACGTATTTAACTTCAATTTATGTATTTGCTAGATGATAGTAAAATATGTGTTGCGGTAAAAAAACAAATGAAAATTAAATATGCTAGCAATTAAATTGAACAAGATAGTTCAAGTATATTATTATGTCGAAAGGTATCAAATGCAAATGATTATTGATGTCTAGATGGTGCCAAAAATAGTGCCACTATCTTGATTTGTTCTTAAGTTTCCAAATTTACATCTAGAAATGCATTTTCTGATAGAGTAATATTGTCTCAATTACATTCATATAATTATTGCAACAATTAGACATATAGAACATAACAAGGTTGTGAGAAAATAAATTATATCATTTTCCTTTTATTGTAGTGAAATTTTTTAATGTGTTTCTATAATTATTTTAGCTGAAATGCTTACTGACAAAATTTAAAATTTTATATTCAAAGCATTGATTCGTTTATATCAAAATCTTGTAGAATACTCGTTTTTCTATACCAAAAAACTTTTAGCTATTTTGAATTAAATTGGAAGAAAATTTATAATAATAGGAAAATATCAAAATATTGTTTGTCCAAATTAGTCAAAAAAGTATAAAAATAGTAAATAACATTATCGCTTAAAATTATATAAAAATAATTTATTAAACTGCTTAAATCGACAATTCTAACGTCACATTTTAAAAACAATTTATTACATTTCGATCGATTTGCTTATAAAATCACATTAACCAGAGTCGTTTAAAAACACAAACAAATTCTTAGACATTATAACGTACTAGCAGTGAGATTAAATTTCAGTTAAATAAGGGTTTCTTTGTAAGAAAGATTTTGAGTCCCAATTGACGTGCTTGCGATTGGTGATGTGTTCCAGGTGTAGGCAAAAAAAAATTGTGATTGCCCAATGCCCTCTCTTTCTCAAGCTGGACCCACCACAGCATTGGCCTTAAGGAGGGAAAAGGAGTAGCACAGCGCATTCAAAAACCGGACCCAATTACCAGGCAAATTATCAATTGTGCCACTGAGCTCCGGGTCCATGTGAGGTGTTGAACTTGGTCCCTTCTGACAGATGGGCCTTTTCTATAGGGTATAGCCGTTTTTAAAAAAGCGGAATGTGAAAGACCCTTCAAGAAAGTGGCTAATGGCTAATTGTTATGCGGTTGATTAATCAAATTTTTATAAATAATTTATCGTTTATATTTTAATATATAAATATTAATATTAGTTAAAAACAAAATTATTTATATATTTAAGAATATAATATTAACTGATAATTTAAGAAACAATAAATGAAATTAAAAGTACGAATTCATAATATTTTAATAATTTTTGGAATGTACTATTTGCATTTTTATTACATTGTAATTAATTTGAAAATTTATTTGACTAATTAATCGAATTTGATGTCCGATTAAACATACAATTAAGCATTTTTTCTGTCTGATGAATTATTTTCCCCCATAAAATACCGATATACACTGTACGTAAGGGTTTATCTACCGTTAACGATTGATCGGACGATTAATCGATCTTAGTGGAAGTTTTTAAAACACTGGCGTATAGCATGGTGCGATAGATTATTTGAATGTGTTTACATTGACTTGGAAATTAGGAAATGGGAAGCCTTATTCTCTTTTTTTAGCTCGTAAAAAATAACTAGAGAGACACTTTTCATAATGTATTAGCCAATTTAAACAATTGGTTGTGGCTATGATATTTTACAAAATATCATATACCACGCAAGCGATATTTTGTTGCTGTATATTTAATTTTAAAGTTCAAATGATAGATTCTAATCGTTGATTTTGTTTTTCATATTAAAATTTGTTTCGAGATCAATTTTTTATTTTTTTATTTTTCAATTATTTTTAAAGGAGTAAAAAATTAATTAATCTAATGATTTTTAGTTGCGTGTATCGCGCGTCAGTGGATCTGTATTCATATTCTTTCGATATTTTGTTTAACAGATAAATCATTTAGGTTAATAGAGTTTTTATATTTGTAGATTAATTATTGTATTATAATTATTAAATAAAATAATTTATCTATTTGAATGAAACTAATTATTTATTAAACGGAGCTACGAGAAGAAGCAGAATTCTTTGATTTTTCTTGATGGGTCATGGCGAGAGATGACGTGGCGTGAGCGGACTGCAGGTGTCATCCCCATCTTTGAATCTTCAAATCCAATTTTCAAATCGTCGATTTAAAATTAGTACAAACTAAATTTTAATGTGCTGATCACAAAATCAAATTCGAGTCATCCGTTACTTACAACACAATAAATTATGAAAGTGTGCAGCGCTACAGCAGATTCGGACCATTCTGATTAGAAAATTATTGGGTTCATCTCTCTATTTTAGTACCGCACTATTGATGGTGATTCAATTGTCTACACATTTCTTTAATTTTCAGAATTTTCGATGTCAAATTCTTTAGTTTCGTTATTTTTGTTACCACATAAAATTTTAAAAAAATAAAGAACCGGTATCCACGATATCATTTATTTAATCTTCAGAATTTGTTGTCACAAATCCATTAGTTCCTTTATTTATGTTGCAATATAAAATTCTGAAATATTTGAGATAATAGATTTCTTAGAAATACTAAAACAAATATATATATTACTTGAACATGGCTAAAATAATATGCATAGTACACCACATAACGTACTATGGGGTCATTTGTATTTAATTTGATCATTAAATTGATATTTAAGTTGCTTAATAAATTATTCATATCAAAATCTTGTAGGAAATAAAATTTCGTGATTTTTAGAGCTTTCTTGATATTTTTTAAATATTTTTTAAAAACAGCCCAGAAATGACCCTTTTGTAGTATTAAATCTGGACTGTTTTTAAAAAATATTTAAAAAATAGCAAAAAAGCTCTAAAAATCACGAAATTTGATTTCCTACAATATTTTCATATGAAGAATTTATTGAGCAACTTATATCTCAATTTATTGACCTATATATATATGCATAGTACGAAATGGAGTGTACTATGCATATTATTTTAGCCATGCTCATATTACTTTTGAGTTTTGACACATGAAAGGTTAATAATAAAAGTGTATTAATTAAAGCACTGATATTTTTTTAGTAATAAAAATTGAGTCTTTTGTTTTTAAATATTTCGAAATTAATGTAATGTTTTCACGTGACATTTTTGTTATCATCGAGTTTCGAATCCGCATCTATCACACAAAAAACATTGCTCTTAGCCACAAAACTAAACATAGGTTTTTAATTTTCATGTTGAAACTTTTGAAGTTATTTTGATTTGCGATGAAACTTTTGAAGTTATTTTGATAAATCGTATAAATATACAAAATTATTTTGCAAAAAAAATCCAGAAAGAGGCGCATGTCTTGCATCCCTCGGAACTACATGCATTCGCCCCTGATTGGAGCAATCCACTCTTAAATGTAAATTTCGTGTTCAGCCCAATTCGGATCTAATTTAATTTAACATATATGTTGTTCAAATAAACATTTAAATAGTTAGATGTAATAAACTAATACTGCATTATTTCTTTTGAACATAAACAATCACACAGCAAAATGATCGTGTGTAGCTAATGTTATTTTTCTTAATCTAAACGAGTTGTTTTCAACAGATAAATACAGGGGCGGATTCAGGATTTTTGTCAGGGGAGGGCAAGATTTATAAAAAATTTCCAGGGGAGGGCACAATAACACAGATTTTCAAATATACATGATTATTTCGCAAAAAAAATTTGACAAATCGCACAAATACATTAAATTATTTTGTAATTTTTTTTTCCAGGGTGGGCATCCGCCCCTGGATAAATATATAGTTATATACATATAAATACTTAGGTAATTTTGTTTAACAATTTCCAGTACCAAAGACGATTAAGTATTTTGACAATTAACGAGCAAAAAAAATCACAAAATTTGATTTTTTAGAAGATTCAATATATATAATTTATTGAGCATCACAAAATATCCGTGCTTCTAAGAACACGATAATCTTACTTATACAAAAAAGATTGCCTGTGCCGCAAAGCAAATTTGAACTGATTCATCATTCAATACTATTTCTGTTATTAATTATTTAATTATTTTGAGTTGTTATTTTGTATTTGAATGGAGAGGTTCTTGGAAAATTTTGAATTAACGAATTAATGATAGCAACCTTTGATAAAGGAGCATAAATTATAAACTATTCAAAAAAGAAAAATCTTTCTTATTCATGTAATGAAAAGCAAACTGACAGAGAAAAAAAAGTAAATATGAAACAACTTCTTCATTGCTCTCTTCACGTGACTCATATTCATTATTTAATTATTTTGATTGTTATATAAAATTTGTCGTTTAGTTTAATTTTTTTGAGTTCCATCGTCTCTAAAATCGAACAATTAAACCACGTGAGAATGTGAGAATATCATAGCACAATATTAAACTCCAAAATGATCATAGATTGCCATGTTCTGACCTTGGTCTAGTTTATTACTTATTTACCTTTCTTGACATACTTTATGGTAAAAATATATGTCAATTTGTAATGTCAAACACGTCCTTTATTACCTTTCCTTTTAAATTTTTTTTTTACCAAAATGTACCACTTTGTGTGGAACAATCCTCAAACCGTAAGTTTTCTTCTCATCCTCTCCATTTATCTCAGAACTTGAGAAATAAAAAAAAAAACTCAGCACTAAAGAAAGTCCTACCATATATTTTATCAAACGGAGAGAAAATTTCAAATTATTAATGGAGAAGGTAACAACAAAAGCTGTCCCCCGATCGCCTCCTTTTTCTGCAGTTGGTTGTTGAGCCATTTATATCCTGATGTACGGAAACATGGGGCCCAGTTACAGGTCCCCTACACACGGTTCAATCTAATAGGCCACTTGGCCAGAGCTGGCAGTGGCAGTGGCAGAGGAAGGCGAGGGCACAACTGTAATTATGGTAGGACAGCGTGGCTAAATACTTTCCGGTCCAAAGGAGATGCCTTTGTCTCCCTCATCCAATTCCGATCCCATTACCAGAAGGGTCCGAATCTGCTATTATTTCAGAGAAAAGAGGATTCTATTATTCATTTATGACCGTCGGATTAAAAACGGATGGACGAATCGTCGCAAGTGAAATTTAAGGAAACTTTTTTATATTGATCTGATCCATTCATTATAAATTAACAGTTCAGATTATACAAAAAAAAATAGGGATCTCAATCCTTACCAGAACCTGTTGGCTGTTGCGCCATTGTGCCTGTGGGGTCCTTAAGGCTTAAGGCTTAGGTTTCGCGCTGTCTAGACCCGGTTTACAGTTTCTGTGAATTCATATCTTTTTGTAATTGTCAGAAATTTTCAAAATAGAATGAACAGTTTTACGGAGTGAATACTGTAGCAGCGATGTAGCAATTACTGTACGATCATGTCAAAAACGTTGTAGCAGCGTCGAAAATTAGAATACAAACAACTATTATAATTTCAGGAGATATGAATATGAATTCTTTTCTGTTACATTCCAGATGAGTAATACCGATTTATAAAGGAACCAGACATATCATACAAGGTTTCATTCTTTTCCTAGATGAAAAAAATCGAATTGGAATATGCATGAAATTTATGTTATATAAATATAATGCAGTGACGAAGTCAGAATATGTTGGGCAAAATTTTCAAGATGGGACATAATTTTAAAATTATTCAAATCTTAAGCATATTTTTTGTAATTTATGAAAAAATGCATAGAAGTAAAGGTATATATGTAAAATATTTTTCAATCAGGGTTCGAATGTGGCTTGGAACCTGATATTATGTGAAAATAAAAGGGCCACAAACTCTAAAAATTATATAGTATCTAAATATGTATGGGGTGGACCCGAATCTACTGTAGCGCGCTTACAGTAAATGGACGGTTCGGATCGATCGTCAATTTCGCGATCGACTGCCAGCGATGGAAAAGAAGAACCTTTATACTTTGACACGAATCTTGATGTAATCACTGAAAATAGAACGATCCAGATATTGCACTATACCGTCCCGCCCAGCACCAGATCCCGTTACGTATGGGGTTGCTCCTAATGATTTTCTTAAAAGGACAACAAATTAATTATCTGGATCCAAAAGAGTATAAATAAGAAACAATTGAAAATGTACTTTTGTAATGATATATAGTTGTACCTTATTCAAAGAAAGACGTATCTTCTTGGGAAAAAAACAAATGGATTATGAAAAGACAAGACTTATCTTTTGTAATGATATATAGTCGGCTTTCTCAATTTTTTTTCAAAATAATTTCTCAATTTTTTTTGCAAAATAATAATTCTATATTTGTATGATTTGATTTTTTTATAAAATAATTATATATATATATTTAAAAATGTGTCTTGATTTGTTCATTTGAGAAAAATTTATAAATTTTCTCTCTTTGAAAGAAATCATGAATCCGCTCCTCTTATAATATTCTTATTTGAGGTATAAAAAAAGTTCACCTCACATTCATTCCATTTAATTTATTTCTATTAAAACTCGAAAGAACGTTCTTAAAGATTAGACAAAACAATCTAAGCAATATCTCCAACGCCAAAAAAAATATTGTGAAATTTACGGAATGAATACTATATTATTTAATATCCCAATGTCATAGACAGATATTGTTAAAATTACCGGTTACAAAATCTCATTGTTACGGTTACATCAATAAATAGACGAGAAAATTTTTTGTTTGTCATTTTTTGATTATTTCAGAATTATTTTTTAATAGAGAAGAGAGTCAATATATCTAACTGTTTTTAATGATTTAAAATCTTCTCATCCGAATTCCGAATTCACTTTTGTAAATAAATAATAATTAGCGTATGCCACGGTGCCAGAAGCCCAGAACCATGTAACTTTTGTCGAGGCAAAAGACACCACGGCATGGTCAATTGGTTATCAACAGTGTCGAGGTGTGATTAATTAATAATTAAGGATATAAAAACAGGGGTCAAGTGGGGATGACAATAGGAGATATGAAGGGGCCCCACGGAGATCCTCTGGTGATCTGATCTTGATTCCAGCTCTTTCTTACACTCTCGGTTTGCTTGTGTTATTGACTTAGGGAGTGTTTGGATCACCAAAAATAGCGCTAACTATGGATAAGTGTTGCTATCCACACAAAAATGTGATCCAAACATGATTTAGTAAGTTGTGAGTAGTGTTGGTTAGTGCTATTTTGCTAATCCAACAAAATGGTAGGATTAGCAAATTAGCACATGTCATGGTTAGCAAAATTATTATTTTATTACATTGTAATCATCATCTTGATGTTATTATTATTTAATATTATTATTATTATTATTTTAATTGTCATTATTTTATTATTATTATTATTGTCATTATTATTTTATTATTATTATAATTGTCATTATTATTATTTTATTATTATTATTGTAATTATTATTATTTTATTATTATTATAATTGCCATTATTACTATTATTTTATTATTATTATTTTAATTGTCATTATTTTATTATTATTATTATTGTCATTATTATTTTATTAGTATTATTATAATTGTCATTATTATTATTATTTTATTATTATTGGTCATATTATTATTATTTTATTATTATTATTTTAATTGTCATTATTTTATTAATATTATTATTGTCATTATTATTTTATTAGTATTATTATAATTGTCTTTATTATTATGTTTATTATTATTGTAATTATCATTATTTTATTATTATTATAATTGTCATTAATATTATTTTTTATTATTTTGATTGTGATTATTTTATTACTATTATAATTGTCATTATTATTTTATTATTATTATAATTGCAATTATCATTATTTTTATTATTATTGTAATTATCATTATTTTATTATTATAATTTTCATTAATATTATTTTATTATTATTTTAATTGTCATTATTTTATTATTATTATTGTCATTATTATTATTATAATTGTCATTATTATTATTCTTATTATTGTTATTGTAATTATCATTATTTTATTATTATAACAATTGTCATTATTATTATTTTATTAATATTATTTTAGTTGTCATTATTTTATTATTATTATTATTGTCATTATTATTTTATTAGTATTATTATAATTATTTTTATTGTCATTATTTTATTATTATTATTTTATTACTATTATCATTTATTATTATTGTATTATTATTATATTATAAATTGATATCAATATTTTATTATTTTATTATTATTATTATCGTTAAAAAAACTAAAATAATTTATTATTTTACGAACTCATTATCACTACTCCAAATGTGCAATCCAAACAATATTTCACTAACCTAGATAGAACAAAATTAGCACTATTTTTGCACTAACCTAGATAGCAAAAAGTAACCACTATTTCAACCATTAATCTAGATAGCACTATTTTTGCACTAATCATGACATGATCCAAACGCACCCTTATTGTGCAGTTTTGTCTCTGTTTTATTATTATTATTATTTTGCTAGTTGGATCGCTTGTGTAGTTGTGTGTTTTAAAAGTGTTGTACTAATTTTCTGATTTAACTTTAGTTGAAATTTTGAGTGTGTTAAAATTTTATGATTCATTTATTTGTTACTTTATAGTATGCATATTTAAAAATAGGGTGAGGCTATAGTACATAAAAAGCACCACTTGTACAATATTTCGCCTCCGTATTTCTAATTTTAATGTCTGAATGATTGATTCAAACTGTTGAACTTGATCTCTATGATAAAATCTCTTTAGAAACCAAATTTATATATTTCGAACTTTTTTTATTATTTCTAGAGGAGATGAAAAGTTGGTTAATCTGACAATTTATGAACCATTCGATATGAATGATTTTTAATCTCTCTTAAAAATAGTAAAAAAATTCTAAAAAATATAAAATTTAGAATACAAGGAGATTTGAATATAGAAGATTTTAATATAGAGATCACGTTCAACGATTTGGATCAGAAATTTAGACTTTGACATTAGAGATACGAAGGCGAAGTTCCGTGCAAGTGACGCTTTGCTAAGTACCATAGCCTCATCCCTTAAAAATATTATCTAAATTAAACATAGAAAAATTAAATATGCTTTTGTTATTGGGATATAATGGGCACCAAAATTGGACCAATTTGAATATTATTTAGCCTTTCAACAAATAATATAAAATTTTGATATTGGGGTTTTGAAAATAACGTATAGATTAATCAACACAAATTGACTAAGTTGATATGTATCATATCAAAATAATAACTAATAGATCTACAATTTTATTTTTTTTAAAACTCGAGTAAAATGTTTTTTGATATGGATATGTACCTTAAATGTTGAATGTAATACAAATTATTTAGTATCCAAATAGAATTTTAATATTGACATTATATCGTTTGCTAGCCATAAATTTTAATATTGTTCATCGGATGTTGCGGTAAAGGTATCTATTGAATAAAATCTTAGACAAATGAGGAAATTAAAAAAAATAAAAAGAAAATTTTAAATACAAGTTACTAAAATTGCAAATTCAAAATGTTTATATTGATAAATGATATGATTAGTCATGTAATAACTCAAATATAATTTAAACATGCACTCCATAGATAGATACGCCGAGTATTCTCAATCAATCCAAATTGTCCGACCATAATATAATGTAAATCTTGATGTATCTAAATGATCCGAATTAATTAAGAGTACTCAGTGTATCTATCTTTGGGTATCCAAGTTTTCTTCTTCTTTTAAATAAACTTAGATTATTCTCAAAGTTGCACCTTAGAGCATCTTCATATCTGAAACTCTTGGAGTTTCCAAAATAATTGTCACATCAGTTTTAAAAATTTATTTTTTATTTAGTTTCTAAAGTCTCCATCCGTGAAACTAAAAAGTTAGAGTTTTTTATTGTCACATCAGCAAATACTATCAGTATTGTTGGAGATCGATCAATTTTAGTCAATGGTTAAGCCACGTCAGAGTTTATAAACTCTGAAACAAAATTGCTAAATAAGAAACTCTGAAGTAAAATTGCTAAATAAGAAACTCATTAACAATCTTAAAACTAATTTAGAAACTAACACATCAGATTAAAAACTCTAAAAAAAAAGACAAGTGTGACATGTGAACCGTTGGATTAAAATAGAAGAGAAGAGAGAACATAATTTAACGAGTGAGAGTGTAGAAATGATGTCGGAACTTTATGTTTTTTTATTTATGTGTTATGAAATGAATATTAATATACATATCATTTGCTATATAAAATGCCCCACACAATCATTAGTACTATTTCTCACTGAAAATATACTAAGCACCATAAATAAGTACCATTTCTACTCAAATTATTTGAGGTTTGGACCTCTTAAATTGTAAATAACAAGTACCTAATACGGATTGAGCAGTGAAAACAAAAAAAAAAAAGCCGAGATAAATTATGTAGCATATATAGCTATTGGCTATTTCAATGGCGAATTATATAGCTATTGCGGTAACATTGCTACTATAGCAGTTGTAGCTATGTTCGCCAAATTTTTGCCATTCCATTATAACAAAAAAAATCTGCTCTATCTAGTTTAGTGATAGGTATAAGATCTTATGAAAAAAGTTCGAAATTCAAGTCATGCTAGGTGTTATTTTTAGAAGAAATTTTCAGGTTTATTTTCTGATTTGTCTGTAAATGTTGTAATTTTACGAACAATGAATAAAAAATAAAAAAGAACTATATGGAACTATTGTGAGCTGTTTAGAAAATGATGCGTACAAATCTGTCACAATTGTTTATCATAAAAAAAGTCTCTTTTACTTTAAATATTAGCAACATACATCTATCTATATTCAAAGGGGATCAAGATAGGTCAGCATGGCTGCGGATCAAATTTGGATTCGCAGCCTGTCTGAATCGTTAGATTGTGTTGAAATTTATCAAAATTAGTGCTTTTTTAATCATTGGTGCGAATTATTCTTTTTTATTTCAATTGCTATTAATTGTATTGTGTGATTGTGAATTGTTGATTGTATTGCTTAATTAGAAAATTGGTTGGATTACTAGTTAAAATTGCTTGATAGGATTGATTAGTATTGCTTGATTGGTCAATTTGTGTTACATTTGAAATTAAATTTTTAATTAGTTAGTAAATCGAACGAATTTGTATATGTAACTAGACGCCTAAGTATACCAATATGTTCTTCATTTATATATATGTATTTTTTTAAATAAAGCATCGTTCCATCAGTCGGTAGAGCTGGTTTTTTTGTTCTTTGGTTTCTGAAATTGATCAGAGCTCGCAGGAAAGCGATCATATAATTATAAGGGAAATTATATCCCAAAATTTGCTCTCTCTGATACTTCTGTTATCTTATGACAAAAGAGACCACTTACAGGGAAAATTTCATGGAGCTCGACGATCAAGATGATAGGAGCATTGGAGGAACGAAATGCAGGACACATAACGGGACCGGATCTGCTGTAGCACAGTAGCACGTTACAGCAAATGGAC
>CAXKVX010003658.1:0-24119 GCA_964058865.1 Eleocharis quinqueflora | reverse complement strand
TTCATTTTTTGAATTTTTTTTACTATTTTATCGAATAGGTAGAAAATTCAGCAATCTAACGATTTTCAGACTTCCAATTTATCGAATTTTGTACTCATCCAATAAAATAGTAAAAAATGAAAATTTTGGTTTACAAGTAGATATTAGTATGAACAACATTTTCAACGGTCAATCATTTGAACTTTGTATTATGAGATCTGTGTCTAAAGTATATGCACTTTTGTGCTTTATAAAATACTTTAGCCTAACTAATATATATATATATATATATAGAGTTGTGCTAAAATACTTTATAAAGCACCAACATGCATATACTTTAGACTCGTATCTCGAAATATAAAGTGCAAACAACCGATCAAGACCGTTGAAAATATTCTCCATACTAACAAAAATTTGGAGACCAAATTTTATATTTTTTTAAATTTTTTTACTATTTTATCGGATGAGTGCAAAGTTGGTTAAATTGAAGGTTTGTAAATCGTTAGATTAATGAATTTTCCACATACCCAATAAAATAGTAATAAATTTCCAAAAAATATGAAATTTGATCTCCAAATAGATGTTAATATAGAGAACATTTTCAACGGTCTTGATCGGCCGTTTGCATTTTGTATCTCGAGATACGAACCTAAAGTATTTGAATGTTGGTGCTTTATAAAGTATTTTAGCACAACTCTATATATATATATATATATATATATGGTCATTTAGTATCACTTATTTATTATATGATAAAAACTTGAGTACTCCAAAAGATGAGTACACTGGATGTTCTATCTCATATGAGCCATTTAATTCATCTAGATTGGTGAAAAATGATTTCCTCGAAAACGCATCAAAAGTTAAAGTGAATCACTTTTCACCAATATCGATGAATTGAAGAGTCCAGATGAGCTAGAATACCGGTGTATCCATCTTTTGAAGTACCCAAATTTTTGCCTTACTTAATTACCATGCTAGTCCTTCAAATTATAATTTATACTATACCCAAAATTTTCGCTCAACTAATTAGAACTAATAATATATGCGTATAATTTTATAAATTTTTTTATATTATTTATATACATAAAATTTTATGAATTGTTTTTTGAAAAATTAATGAACTATATACATGTGATATGAAAATAATTGTATGAATTAATTGAGCTATATACATGCGAGTTATATGAACTATATATGCGTACATGAAAAATATACACGTAATATGATTTATAGTATATGATGTGAAATATTTTAATATGATTCACATAAATATTTTATAATATTAAATTTAATGTGATATGAAAAAATACATACAATATTAAATATTTATATGTAGATAGTATGAAAATATATATATCATGATATCATACATTATGAAGTGACTTTTGATATTCACACAATTAATAAAAAATGAGCAGAATTGATAAAGTATTAAATATAACAATAAAGAGATAATTAATACAAATAGAAACAATATGGCAAATAATTCTTTATTTAATTCATGTGGCGAGTGTGATGCAAAAAAATTTAGCAAATTTCAAACTTCTACACGAAAATCACAAAAAAAGTTACCACATATCATCCAATTAAATAATAAACGACTCACGACAGGACGATAAAAGAAATAAATGATTCAAATTAAATGTCGACGTATTCTTGAAGCCGACACGCTGATACATACCCATCTTTATGTTATTTTGTATTAAAAGAAAGGCTAAGATCGTAGGGATTGCCCGCACATGAAATAATGCTACGTAACAAAAAAATATTAAAAGAGTACCAACTCTTTAACAAAAAAAAGTGTCAACTCTATAGATGAAAAAGTATCGTAAAATTTTGTCTGAGAAAAATATAAATGTATTAAACTTTGAACGAAACAAAAAATGTACTCTCTGGTGGAAGTAATCTACCAAAATTTTATTAATGATATATAATTAAAGCCTCTTATATTAAAGATTAAATATAATCTTTAGTAAATATAATTTTCCTCTCTTAACTGTCTCCTTACATGTCTCTAATTAGAAGACAAAAATAATTGATGCTATGCTATGTCCGCTTATGTTTCGTTCTGCTCTGTCTGTTCTGTCTACTTTCTCTCCTTCACTGTATGTGTTTATATTTAGAATTAAAGTCTTTATATTTAGATTTAAAGTCTTTATATTTAAATTTACAACAAATCTGTTGCAAAATTTCTAATAAAAACTTACAGCATAATTGTTTCAAGTCTATATATTAGAACAATAAAGTCTATATATTGTTATCTGTAAGTCTTTATATTTAAATTTGCTGAAAAATTATTGCAAAATTTTCTAATATAAAGACTTGCAGTAAAAAAAATCAATACTTGCAGTAATATAAAGACTTCAGTCCTAAATATAAGACATGTAGGGAAGCGAACAGAGTGGACAAAACAGATAGAGCAGAATGAAATTGGAGTGGTGCAAAAATTGCAAGTATTTATATTAGAACAATAAAGTATATATAATGTTGCATGTAAGTCTTTATATTTAAATTTTCTGAAAAATAACTGTAAAAATTTCTAATATAAAAACTTGCAGCGAAAAAATAAAGACTTGTAGTAATATAAAAGATTGGGAGTGACATGACAGACGTAGCATTTTTGTTGCAAATTTAAATATAACGACTTCAAACTTAAATATAAACTATAAAGACATGCAGGAGAGCGGACATAACATAATATTAATTGCTTTTGCCTTCTAACGAGGAGGCGTGAGAGGAGGTGGCTAAGGAGTATTGTTAGCATCACCCTATATTAAATTGGTTCTACATTTAATTATATCCATTGAAATAATATTTTCCATAGCTGATCCGCAATTAGCAATAGAAAATGGATTTTTTTTACATTTTTTATTCTTTTAAAAAGTTTCAATTTTATTGTTCTCCTCTACAAAAGTTCACAAAATGGCCTTGGGGACCCTCTTTTTCCGTCACTTCCTTGTTTCCTTTTTTCTTTATTCTCCTTGTTTCCTTCTTCTCCATTATATTTTCTTCACTAATTACGAAAAAAATAAAAAGAGAAAAGAGATTGAATGAATCTCCATTGTTTTGTGAGAAAAATATTATTTTCTTTATATATTCTGTTGTTATATACTTATATTATGGATATAGCTAGGAATATAGGTATATTCAAAATACAACTTTTGCGAATTCTTTTGCAACTTTCACTTTGTAATTTTTTTTGGAGCTGATACGTAAATATCACAGTCGATACCGACTATCAATACACATGTTATTATGGACTTTGTTTGAGTTATTATGCATATTATTTGAGCTATTATGCATGTAATTTTTTGTACTAAAATAATTATGCATGTTATTTTGTTAACAACGCAATAATTTTTTCAGTACAAAAATAATATACATAATAACTCAAACAATGTCCATAATAACATGTGTATCGATAGTCGGTATCGATTGTGGTATCTACGGAATATTTTCTATTCTTTTTTATTATCGTATTGTAAACTCATTTGTTAGGTATATTTAATTTTCACAACTCTTCTTGAGCTAGGAAAATAAAGGTAGTGATTTTTTTTAGTTTTTCTTTTTACGTAAATAGGTCACATGAAAAAAAGCTCAATTTTTCAAAAGAAATTTTGAAGCTTTTTAAAGTTCCTAAAATATATACTAGAATACTAATTATCTAAACTACTTATATATCCCTATCTTAATCAAATGAACTGACTGTATGTTGAATTTTATTGAGTATTTGTGGTGAAAATAGAGAAGAATGAATAAGAATAAAAATCTCAATATCATTGTGATATTGATATTGTTTTGTTTTGTATTATCTCTCTATTATAATCTCTATTTATTCAAGATTTATTTGACTGTTGACGTAATTTGAGTATCAACGGTCGTTTACTTTTTACTGTACATGCAATACATCTTTTCTATTTATTTGTGTTTTCATATTCTAATTTAATTTTTTTTATTTCTACTTTTTTTTATATTTTCACACTTTAGTCCCTCATTTCTCTTCTATTCTCAACACTCCTTCTCAAGTTAGAATTGTAGATATCAATCAATCTTAACTTGCCCGAAATATGTCATATATGTGAAGAATTATTGTGCATTCGGATCTTGAAAGATTTTTTCTTTTTGTTTCTTCATTTTGCTCCATTCTTTGTTTTGTATTTTTGAAGCAATACCTGCAAGAAACACAAAACAAAAAACAACAATATTCTGATATATTTTTTATTTATTGGTGTGTTCATCCATATTAGTTATCACCTAGTATATTTGCCAGTATTTTTTGTGTATTTATCAAAAAAAATTTGGTACACTGATATTAATTATTATCAAGAGATAACTTCTTAGCTTGAAAGATCAATCACCTCTCGATTTGAGTTATTAACAAGAGATGACTTTCTAGCTTTAAAACCCAATCACCTCTCGGTTTGGGTTTTTTTCTCACCAAGGAATGATGCTCTTTGACTCTAAGGTTCCTCTTGATTTGAAATTCCTTTTTTTTTATCGAGAGATGAGGCTCTTTGGCTCTAAGGTTCCTCTCGGTTATGATTGTTTGTTTTCTCACTGAGGGATGGAGTTTTTGGCTCTAAGGTTCCTCTCGCTTATGGGGCACTAGGGTCGTTATGGTTATGTGGCACTAGAATCGATACGGTTATTTGACACTAGGATATGTATGATTATGTAGCACTAGAGCCGTTATGATAATATGTGTACTTGATAACCAGTCATTTTTATCATTTGATTTGTTTTTAATCTTGTATAATCTTGTAGAAGATTATGATATCCTTGATAGCCTTCTAATTTTTTTCTCCCATCAAGAATATCATTAATGGTATCATCTACTACTTTTATTTGATCAATTCATGGTTGTTTAATTGTACACGAGTTGTACGTTTATTTGGAGTATAACCAAACTATTTTGTCATTGCTATAAACTTGTAGAAAGAGTTATTTTTATAATATTAAGTTAATATTTGTTTGAAATATATATGATTTATATAAAGATTTTTTATGAAAAAGAAGAAAATCACATTTGTTTTGATGATTGGTAAGTATCACAACTAATACGAAAATATATATAGAAATTAGGTTTATAATAATATTTGTAGGTATGGACTTTTTAATGTTGCATCGACAAGATCAATTTCTTTCGTACCATTACCACCTAAAATGTGATGGTCATTTTTTTGGCCATTTCTGAATTTTAAAATAAATACTTATTTTGAAACATATGATCTATGACACCGCAATCAATAATTATTTTAGTATTTAAACTTGCATTAAATTTAAAAGATGTACAACACCATGTTATGTAATCATTTGATCAAAGAATTATTTGTAGTTATTTTTTCTAATAGTTTCTCCACCACAAATATGAGGCCTCTTCTAATCGGAGGTCGTCTTCTCTTCTGAACAAATAATTTCACATATATGACTAGAATATTTTGAATTAAAAATTAAAAAATATCTGATAGTCTCTTCATTCATCAGCCCTCTATTTTTTTTCTTAAAGAGACATTCGTCATGTTATTTGATCCAGCTTATTCTCGAAAATTTTAATAATAAACAAACTAAACAAATCATGAACGAAATCACGAAAATTGAACATCCAGAATTCTAAGATTCCAGACATGGTCCGGGTTCTAAGATTTCGGACCTGTTGTTTGATTTAGTTTGAATTAAGGCAATTGTTTTGCTTTGAATTTTGGAAAGAACTAAAGTGTTTGTGAGAACTAAAGTGTTTTGCTTTCATCAATCCACTTTGAATTAATTCAATTGTCTCACCACGAAAATTGAATATTTTATTTTCATCTGTGCTGCACAAGAAACTTTTTTACTTGCATAACCCTAAAAAAATAACATATATAACTTTGGTTTCAAAACTTTGACAACAATGATTTTATTTATTCAACGTTCACAATCACATGTGTTGGCTAAAAATGTGCGTCAGAAAGACCTATGACGCAAGACCCATGACTCATAATGCATGACGCATAACGCAAGACGCTGCAAGCCGCATGACGCATCATACTTTAGGGCCAAAAATTATTTTACTCGTAAGTTATAATCAAGTAATGTATGATACTCTTAAAAAGGGCATCTCGGTGCGCGTAGCTTCCGCTTGCACAAAGTCCGAAAAAAGTCCCACCATTTTGAAATCTTTGTACACAGTCTCTTTCTCATTCATGCAAAAGACTGTTTCCACGACTCGAATCCGTGACCTCCTAATCACAAGACGATAGCTTTACCATTGCACCAAAACTTTCCTTCAATGTATGACACTCTTTACTACTCAAAAAATGGAAGCAAAAAGTTTCTGGATTGTGAGCAAACATAAAAGACTTGTTGAGTGCCCGAATAAAAAACTAAATCAAATTAATGTTGGAATCAGTAGAAAAAAAGAATCACAAAATTGATGGTTGTTTCTATTAATGTCCCCAAAACAAAAAAGAATAAACAAGACGAAATATTTATCTTTAAAATTGTATGTTTAGTATAACCAGCAGCATTACTAACAGGTTACACAATAAAAGAATATTAACATTTTTGTCAAATAAACAATAAAAAAGAAGTAAAAAAGGCAACAAAATAGGTTAAAAGTTACATAGCATTGCTTTATTCAAAAGCAAAGAAAATCAAAATACGGAAAAAGAGAGGAAGCAAAAGCCTTGCCCTGAATAGCAAAGCAACCGAATTCCCACAAAAAGGGGGGGGGGGGGGGGGGTTCAGCCATAAACCCACTGCCTGTATAAAAAAAAAAAAATACAAAATCCACACACAAGTAACAACAAGGCAAAAGTGAAAATAGCATCAGCAGGATGCGTGGAAAAAAATGGGTATATTCCAAATGCGCATCGATCAGGAGTCTCCGGGGAGGTATAAAAGACCATAACGGCTAAAATGCTTCACCTTGAACCGCCATTCTGCCTTCATGGGGTCATATGAAAGGAACTCCCCTCTTTGCTCTGCAGTCTTTTTAGCTAACATCTCCTTGTACCTCTCCACCTTGGGCCCCGTCAAGTAGCGGTCACCTGTTTTCTTGTTTATGCATTTGATATTCAGCAGGGCTACCTCAGCTGGTTTATTCAGACCCTGCCCCACGACAGGTTTCTTCTTCTCGTCCCTGTACACCACCACCTCCTTATTGCCGAACTGCACTATTGCTTCCAGATCCAGCTTTCTGACATCCGTTTCACCCAAAAACTTTATGCACCCATATCCAGTTCGCCCCACCACAAAATCTGGAACCCGCGAACAGAACCCTGGGTCAGCACGCTCCCTAGCTGCCAAATCTTGTATGCGAGGCTCAGTATAGTAGTCGGCATGTCGCAACTTTGGCATCAGTGCTTCAATTTCTGCACCATGCTCATACACGATCGCTGCCTGAAGCCCCTTCTGGGTGCTGTGGTTGAAGTCAACAGTAGAGGGAGGAGGGGTGTTCTCGTCATTTTCATCTAGGTTCAGGTCACAATCTGCACCAACAACTCCTGAAGTCAACATATGTGCAAATAATAATAGTAAATAATATAAATAAATCAATAAATAAAAAAGTAAGATCTCAAGGAGGCACCAACCATCTAGATCATCCTCCTGTTCAAAAGCGGGACTGGCAGTTGAGTCTGACTGCTCTCCTGATGATACTAAATCGTCTGATGAAAAACAGAGATGCATGCCATAAATAGAGAGAACCCAAGAAATATGATCGTGTATGTGAACAAGATTCACATAAACTGGTACATAATTACATACCGTTTTGTTTAGTAGGTAAATTGGGTACAGGTAGGTGATTCTCCAAGTGTTTGGGCAATTTGTCGCATACTACATCCCCCAGCCAATCATCGTTATTTACAATTGCATGGTCAGTAACTGTAACATTCCTTCGGTTCTGTCTTGGTATCACAAATGCATCAAGCTTTGGAGCATAGAAAGCCTCCGGTCTTTGAGCATAAAACAGAACCTGCAAAATAGAATTACTTAATTGAGAAAATGATAAAAGTTTAGAATTCTTTTACATGCAGTCACTTCTTACACACAATAAAGAGAAGAAACTTCTATGGTTTACCTCTGGAGCATCAGTTTTTGTATGGTATCTTCTCAGTGGAAGCCTCACTCTTCTCTGAGAGAAGTGCCTCGGAACTGACAAAGACCCTCTGGATGGTGTAGACCTGTCACCAACCTTAGCAACCACGCAAACAAAAAAAAATAGAAAATAAAAATAAAAATGCGGACAAGCTCACCAATGTGCTAAAATGATTAATATGAGAGTATGGAACATACCGGTAGGCATGATATACCATATTGAACTGAAGAAATTGAACAACAAAGCCCCACAGACATGTGAGACGCCGAAGGCAGTGCACCGAACAGATCTTCTGATGGGGCAGCTTGTGTGTCCATAACAGTCTGGCTATCGACTCTACAAACCAAGTTCAATATGAATTATTAGAACATTGATATGTTAGACAGACAAGGATAACTATAGATACAATGTATCATCAATTACAATAAGTTGAAAAAAAAAAATCCAACAAGGAAAAGAGTTAGTTGAATAAATAATAGGAAAAAAAAACTCACTGTTGACTGGAAGCACTGGCTCCAGTGCCTCCTGATAAAGAAAATTACAAAATGGAAAAGTAGTTAGTCATATAGAATTACAGCAGAACACAGGTGTCACTGTTGGTAAACAAAGATAGAATTTGACTTAAAAAATTAAATAATACGATACCTTGTGATATCTGATTATCATTGTTTTTCCCGAAAGAAAACACAGATGGAGTCTGGTTTCTTGCCGTAGCTTGAGATGATGAAGGTGTGGAAACAGAAGCAGACGCCTACAAAAAAGAGAACATAACGCACAGAAGGACATTGCTTATATTTAATTTCACAGTAAGTTAACACTAAATAAAGATATAGAATGGATCAGAAGGAACCTACTGTTGTTGGAGGTTTTGTTCCTGCTGCTTCACCAAATGGTGGCGAGACAGACCACAATCCATTAGAAGATTGTCGCCCAAAATCAGGAGTAGTGCATGGTGCAAGTCCATTTGCTTGGGTGGTATTGGCATTGCTATTAGATGCACAAGTACCCATTGCTTGTGTTGTAGCATTTCCAAAAACATACAGGTTAGAAGAAGAAGTTGAACTTGAACTGAATATTGGAGAAGGTTTGGCCACAAATGGGCTTGAGGATGGGTTTTGGTTTAAGTCATTGGCAAATGAAGAGAAAAGGTTTTCATTTTGGTTTGATTGAGAGGTGAAAGAGAAACAGTTTGCATTCGAATTTGGGTTTGATTGTGGGTAGAATGAGAAAGGGTTCAAGTTTTGGTTTTGGTTTTGTTTTGATTTCGAAGTAAAACAAAAAGGACTTGAATTTTGGTTTTCCAATGACTGTGATGTGAAGGAGAATGGGAACGAGTTTGGGCTTTGTGTTTGGTTTTGTTTCGCTTGAGAGGCCAAACAGCAACTGGTGGCATTTGTTTTATTCATTGAAAATGGGTTAGAATTTGATGGTTCTACTGAAGAGTATAGGTTCATGTTTGATTCGGGGATAGAAGAAAAGGGACTAGCATTTTGGGTTGATTGTGAGGTGAAAGAAAAAAAGTTTGGGTTAGACGCAGTCTGGCCAAATACGGAGGCTGCACTGAATGGGCTTGAGGGGTTTGTCTTCTGAAATCCAGATCCACTTGTTGGAGGACTTGGCTCGCCTACAGAGAATGCCAAAAATAACAATTGAGCAAAATACTACCCAAGTAAAAATAAAAAGGAAAAAGGAGGGATATTACTTTATTTCAGAGAAAAAACATACAACCACCTTTTTAAAAGCTAATAAGAGATAATTATAAAGCTCTTCAACAAATGGTCTAAACTTCTTATTTTTTGTGTAACAGTTTTTGTTCTAGTAAAAGAACCAGTGATCCACCTTAGGGTTAAGGACACTAATTGTCAATATAAACAAAAAAACTACAAAACACAAAGAGCAGAGGAAACTGTTATATTATATTACTTTCTGTACATGGATGAAAATATACAACATATTGGTAATGTGTTAGAGATAACAATGCACAGAATTAATTTACATCATGTTAACTGATACAGACTTCTTAAAATATGACATACTTTTGTCATACTTCAGTTTTAAAAAAAAGATCGAGTCATATCTGTCTAACAATGACGAGATGGAAGTTATTTATCAGGTTAAACACATTAAAACAGGTATCCATCTAACTGAAGTTCTTTTACAGGCTCTTTATTGATTGGGTCATGTGCACCTAGGGATGAAGGCATTGATACTCTTAAATGGAAATTGGGCTGTGTGTGTGTGTGTGGTGTGGTGGTGGTGGTGGTGGTGGTGGCGGTGAGAGTTTCTCGTGGGCAGTTCTCAGTTTAACCACCGTATAAGCATCTAATTTTTAGAGATATTTCATCCCTTGTAGATGCCTAGATTGGAAATGTAAAATACCTTTAAAATTAGCTTTTCTGGTTGGGCAGGAGGACAAAAATTGACTAGTAATTATCTCACACTTAAAGAGGATGTGATCCCATCTGTTTGTGTTCCTTTTGGCATGAAAGGTAAACAGTTCATCATCTATCGATTATACTTTTACATAAAGCTGGATTATCAGAAGGCTCCCATTAGAGGGCATATTCTCTATGATTCCCAGGTATATTGTGATACATTCTCATAGACATTTGGGTATCAGGCAATGGGTTATTGTTTTGGAATTCTTAAATTGAACACGTATAACGCCATGTTGCTCTGAAGTAGTTGTCTTTGTATAACTGGGAAGCAAAAAAAAAAAAAAGAAACAGCTTTTGTTTCATTTTTTTTTTATTGTTTGCTCAGAGAGAAATCAAGCTTCTTTTCAAGGAGGGGGGGGGGGGGGGGGGTCAATATCTAGTCCTGCATCTCTAATCTTATCTTCTTTCATCTCTTAGAAATGAGGTACTCATGGGGTAGTTCCTACTGATGAATCTGATATTATGTATGGAGATGAATCTGAGGATTTGGTTGATGATGGGGAGGAGCCTCGTTTATGGTCACACTCAACTGTTCTGGCTGTCTGGCCAGTTCTTTACTCAATCAGATGAATGATGAGGTGTCCACTTGATATCTTGTTAGAATGTTTGTAGTGGTATTAATTGAGTTCTGGTAGTTTGTTGTGGTTTGTGGGGTTTATTTTGGGTCCCTTTTGTTGGGAGGGAATGGTTCTGGCGGCAGATTTCGTAGCTTGGTCTATAAACTTGTTTCCTTTGCTTAAAGAGAACTAGAACCAGCGATCCTCGAGATCACCTTATTAAAAATATAAGCGGTTTTACAATATCACCTTATTTTTTTTTAATAAGGATGACCTTATTAAAGAAGAAAAAAATAAAAGCGGTTTCGCAATATCAAATGATCATAACTACTTTCCATTTATTTTCTTTCTGCTCCATTTTTGGTAAATTCTTCAATTTGGAAATTTCTACTAATTTATATACAGTGGCCAGATATTGTAACAGTAGATTGTATTGTGACAATAATATGAAGGTGAAAAATATAACCTTTGTCACTATGCTGATAGTCGGCCAATCCCAACTCCTTGTGGCTGGAGTCTTTTAAAGAAGGCATGGCACTAATTGATTCCATCTTAGCATTACTCTGTTCATCATGCGGGGTCCACTTGTATGCCTCATTTTTGTTCCCACCCGGTTGATCTGTCTGAGCTCCGAAGGAAAGTGGACTGCTCGATGCAGGTGTAGACCCAAAAAAAAATGCTGAGCTACTTGATTCACCAAATGCAGGAGCACTGGATGTGCCAAATGAAAAGCTACTGGAGTTACCGGGTCCTGGAGAACTGGAAGCGCCAAAGGCAAACCCACTGGAAGCACCAAATGCAGGTGAATTGGAAGCACTGAATGCAGATCCAGTGCTGGTAAATGGGTTTGATTGGTTAGATAATAACCCAAATCCACCAAATGACCCCATTTTCTGTCCAAAAGAACCTATAATGAATAGCACAAATGTTAGTAATAAAAAGATATATCCTGGTAATAACAGAACAGCAATAAAATTAGTATAGGAAACTGAGAAAGCCACTATAAGGTTTATGGGGCCAACAATGTACTTCCAAAAGAAGATTCCAGTAATGTGCAAGCCAAGTGTAGAAATAAATCACAACTTTATTTGAGAAATTCATAACTTCTGATCAAACCAGTAATTGAGTGAGAAAAATAGTTCATGCCACAGATTTTTTTTGTTGAACTGGATATTAGAACTAACAGCTAAATGGAGAAGATAACGACAAGGAAGACGAGCCGAATGTTGGCACAGAAGTTTGACCAAATACACTTTCAGATGTAGATGTGCCTCCGAACGAGTTGAGATTTGAGCTACTGAATGGATTGGCAATACCGCCGTCCATTTGCCCGAACATGGATTGTGATCCAAATGGGCTGCTTGGATTAAATTCTACAATTAAAAAAAAATGAAATGATACCATAAAGGATTACATTATGCAAATAATCTCATCCAAACACAAAATAGGAATGCAGAGAGGAACTTTAGATTCATATAGACAAATGGGCGACTGAAATGGAACCAAAACACTAACCACAAATCATAGAACATGTCTGTGTAGTTGTATACACTTGAGAGAATTGCTTGATAAACAGCGGGATCATGTACATTACCCCCCAAACCCCTAGTTTTCTAGTTCAATTACATAATTTATGAGGTAGATTTCGATGAATTATGTGTGCTTTATCAATTCCCTATGCATATTTCCAAAAAACAGCCGACAAATTTTCCATTATACAATTATATACAAAAGGAAGACGAATTATATACGAGCCAGATAAATCTCTCTCCCTTCCCAAATTGTGCCGCTTTTTGTGTTAAAAAAAAAAAAGGCTTGAATTGGGGCGGAGGTGAACCAACCAGCTGGCTGATTTATCCGACTCACCGTCCCAGATACGCCGATGCTTGGTAGTTTGTGTCTGATTGCTTTTCCAGATTTTTCACCGATTATTCAAGGCAAAGGTGGATGCGATTGATGGTGATGATGGGGAAGAGGAAGAGAGATTTGGGGTAGCGTCAGGTCAAGTATGTTTCGTAAATTAAAAGGAGGAGAAGATGGGTCTGTCGTGTGGGCCCTGATGGTGTCAGGTAGGCTGGTTAGATTTTTCTTGGGTCTAATTATTTTTCAAGTTTTTATTGGACCAATTACTATTTATTGTTTTTTTGTTATTATAATTATAGATGATGTAAATTCGTTTATTTATAATATTATAAAATAGGAGAGTTCAATCAAAAAAATAAGCGGTAAGCTATAAGTTGTTGTGTTTCTTTTGTCTAATTTGAATTACTACATAATATATAGTTGGGAGCTGATACGTAGATATCATATTTGATATCGATTTTATTATTCACCTTTAGTTGAGTTATCATGCACATTATTTGAGTTATTATGCAAGTTATTTTTTGTAATGAAATTGTTATACATGTTGTCGATTTTATTATGCATCTCTAGTTGAGTTATCGTGCATATTATTTGAGTTATTATGCATGTTATTTTCTGTAATGAATCAGTTATACATGTTATTTTTTTGTACTGAAATAGTTATGGTATAACATGCATAATAACTCAAATAATGTGCAATATAACTCAATTAAATGTGCATAATAAAATCGATATCAATAGTTGATATCAAATGTAGTATCTACGAAACATTATTCTATATTATAGTTATACTAATTACTATATTTCCTTTATCGTTTTTGTTTACTTAAATTCAAGAAATTTTATGTAAATTCATTTAAGAAACATATGAGACACTGGGGCTATATATGAGTAGAGTTGGGCGAGTGGGACCCAATTCGAATTCGAGCTCGTCACAATTTGAGCTTATTCAACTCATTATATACAACAGTTTCGAGTTTTTTGAACTAACTCGAGCTCAACTCACTACAACTCGAGTTGGCTCATGACTCGACAGCCAGCTCAAACATTATAACATAAAACATAAAAAGTATGTTTTGGTTTTAATTTCAAAGTGTTTATCAAATTTAAAGCATGTCTTACTACTAATGTTTGTCAAATAAGTGTAAATAAGTTCAAATAAATTCAAATAGATTACATGTTTCATTTCAAATAAGTACAAATTATGTATATATTGCAACTTGCGAGTTGGACCGAGTGAGTTGAGGACAATTCAAACTCAACTCGTGAGACAATCAAGTTGGCTCAACTCGAATTATGCCAGCTCGATATATGTCAACTCGAGTTAAAATCGAGTTTTTCTCGAGTCGAGTTTGAACGATTCACGAGTTAAGATTTTTTGTCTGGTCCTACCGGGCACCGGCAAGAACTGATGTAGATTTAAATAAATTTTATAATAAAGTGTGTTTGATATTGCATAACAAATTACTTTAATAAATAATGGACATTTTCCATCATAAAATATTCTATTTTTAACACCTTTCTCTATTTTAGTCCCTCTAATCCTATTTATTACAAACTATTTTCAACAGTATGTATGTTTGTAAATTTCTGGGAATATATATCCTCCTACATGCTACATCTTTCTCTTCGCACCACAAAGGCACAAACTGCAACATCATCCTCCATCGAGGGTCTGGATTAATTGTGTACTGAAATTGCACTGACTTGGTTTGCGATACTAAAAGACTATACCCGACAGTGTACTGATTTATAAACTGGCACGTTTGAAGGATATGTTACACAGTTTCCTTGCTCTTCAGTCTTCACTCCAACACACACACATAACATATGCTCGATCGATCGGCAGTGCAAAGTGCAAACCCTCTTCTCCTCAAGTTGTCCACTATATATCGATATATAGCAGAAATCAGTGTCGTGAGATGGCCTACTCGTCAGAAAACGATACGCACGTACATTGAAGTGACTATTCCCTTACCTGAAATGCCTCTCCCTGATACCATGTATCGCCTCTTCATATCATGATTCATGCAATCATGCATCATGATGCCCTGCAGCTTTTTCTCTAGAATTGGAAATAACAGGTTGCCTTTGTTTGGTAGTTGCGCAGTAATCTGCTATTAAGAATTTAAAATGAATCGAGCTCACCTCAAGCAAATATTAATTGAAATATATTGCAAATGAGTTCTTTCATGGAACTCACGATTAAAAAGGCATATCCCTGATCCGAACTTTTGCAAATGATTTCAGCCTAAGAAAGCAGACGGTTTGTTTCAGAATCAAATGTTCCAAATGTTGGTAATTAATTTGAAGAATTAAAGTCTAAGAGCTTCAAAAATTTTAATTTTACAATGTAAGGAAAAATGTTGCTATAACTATTATATATAATATTATTTATTATTTATGTGGCCTATCTAATTATTATGAGCCAAATTCATTTAAGAATTTACTAAATGATGCATCAGAATTTTGATGAAAAAGAATGATGACCAAATTGTACTGATTCCAAATGTTGCCTCTAGTTTGGAGAAATGATTTTTTTGACTCCTTAACTCTCAAGCAGTGACTTTCAATGATGATGTATGCGTTTTACTGTTTTATTTTCTTTTATTTTGGCCATTGACTGAGTTAGGTCAAAACTAAGAAGTTAGTTTGAGAGCTAGATTGAGCACAAAGGTTGTAATCTGAGTTGATTCCTCTTATACTTCATGTTTGTTAGAAATTGTTGCAAGCTGAAGTGGTAATGGATTGAACATGCAATATATACTTCATTTCTGAAATGAAATTTTTGTAATTTTCAGAGTTTTTTGTAATTTTTTGGTTTTGTTGTGCACCGTTAGTACAAGTTAAACGTTCAAAAAAATTAAATGTTTCTTACGTTTAACTAAACGTTTGAGAGAAATTTCTTACGTTCATAAAATGCAATGTAAGACGTAGGAGAATATTTACATGATCGTTTTGTGCGTTTGACGGTGCTAGTTATATATCATTAACGTGGTTGGCTATTCCTGACATTGGAAGGCGGATGGAGTCAAGGCAATTTCTAGACCAAGCTCTACACGACCGAAGACCATGGCAATCAACCAGAAAATATCCCCACCAGAAGTATAATGCCAACTGCAAGACACCTTATGTATTGTCAGAGCACCATCAACCTGCAACGAGACGAAGTATCAAGATTCCTCCGGCCACTAAAGAATGGCAAACTGTCCAACGTAAGAAGTCACAAGTCCCTCCTCACAAAACTCAAGAGAAAAGACGTTGCTTCAAGTGCCTCAAGCATGGTCACGTCAAAATGCACTGCAATAGTCTTATTAAATGTTATGGTTGTGGTAGATTTGGTCATAAATGGGCATCTTGCCTATTTAAGAAGCATAAGGGCTTGAACCATACTGCAACCCCTCTTGCTCAAAAAAAATCCGACTACTAAAGAGAGTCTGCAGGATAAACAGCCGGTCAATATGAACTCTACCAATTTTGAAGATGAGAGACCAGTGATACGAGACATGTATCGCCCTCAATTCCAGCACTATGAAGAGAATAATGCTTATCTTGATACTGTTGGATTGGTAATTCTGATTAGGGGTTCTTCCTCGACAGAACTACCTCAGCTTATTGCCAACAAACTAGCTCTTATTCATAGTCGTCCTGTATCTGAATTCTGTGTCTCTCCTGCAACATTAGCTCCATATTTAGTGCGATGTTCAATGTCCTTGCTTAGAGATGTTACAGTTCGGGCTGGGGTTTATACCATACCTCAACTTGGGGTTCAGTTTCATATTCATGAATGGAGACCTCGTTTAGCTATGGCATTTGATCACCCGACCCATCAGGTATGGGTCAGGCTTGTGGGGCTACCGCTTCAAGCTTGGACATTGCCTTAGATACTGAGCTTCCTTCAACAGCTTGGCTCACCCCTACACGTAATGCCATTTGGTGAAGCAGTAGGTCACTTTCGGCACATCTCAGCCCTTATAGAATCAAAACACCCGAGGCATATCCCTCAAGCTTTCATGTATCGTGAAGGTCCGTATGCAACACTTGTAGACATACACATTCTGGGATGGCGACTATGGAGGGATGCACCATACCCTCCTCCACCGCCACCAAGTAATGCTGAAGATAGAAGTGGACAACACCCTCCAAACCCCTCGTTGGTTCCGACCAAATATCCTATATCTCCTTCCTATTCAGGTGACTCCTCTGATTGTTCTTCTAGATCTCCCAAGGAGTGGAAGTATCACTATAATTCACAGACTTATCATCGGGTCGTTGCAAGGAGGTCGACCCCACGAACAGAGCAGGGTACTTGGCAGGTTAAAAGTCGAAATGGTGGCGAAGTAAGCAAGTGCATGAAGATGGTGGCAGCATCACCAAGTTCAGCATCACTATCTTCAAAAATGGTGCCGACGATGGCATCACCAATGGCCACTATGTTGCAGTGGGATAATGCCGCAAAAAATCTTGCTCTGACTACATCTGATCCTAGTGCAGCTAACGTTCGGCGATACCTAGACTAATGGGCTACTGCTCTAATGTGTCCAATCATTATTAAGACACACTTCTCCTTTCTGTCTAATGTGGTAACTTCGGCCATAAAGTCTCCTACGCTTTCTCCGATTATTACCAATTGCTCGTTAGTATTTTCACAGCTTTCTGACTGCACATCGCCCAAGGAAGTCTTGTCTGAATTTAATGTTGTCTTGGGAAGTACTCAACCTTCTACTGCTATGTGGCCCGTGCCCTTAGAGGCTGATGTCATTGAGCATACTCACACTTTGGTGGATTTACAGGATACGAGCTTTCAAGTTTTGGGCTTCTAAATGGATGATGATGAAAGGGGCCTGGTTGAGTCTCCATTCATAGGACCTGAGGCCACTGCAGGCCAAATCCTAAATGGGTGACGCGGCAAAAGGAAGGATTCTGGATACCCAGTGCGTAGAAGTAAACGTATTCAGGCCCAAAGCAAAGCTGCTCCTTACAAAATCGATAGGAACTCCAAGGGAAGTTCCTCTACACTGCACTTTGAGCTGGATGACCAAGCTGAACCTCTCAGTTGCTCAAGTCATGCACTTCCTGCAGGCGTCTGGACTAACCATTGATGATAACATTCAAGCTTTGATCGATGCAGCAGTAGCCAAGGACAAAGATAGTCAAGAGATAGTGGAACCATCCACTCCAATTCACGACACTATAGCACCTATATTTGTGTCTGGATATGAACTTCCGTTCTAAGGAAGTATGTGATGTAGTTGCTGGGTAGTTAGACTTTTGTAGAAGGCTGTTTAAATTTTGTGGTAACTTCTAGATGGTGTTTTGTTGTCTTTTAACTATGAATCAAGGTAGATGCTTTTGTTTTATTTCTTGGAATGTGCGTGGAATTAATGATCAGCATAAGAGATTCCGAGTTAAATCCTTCCTCTGCTCTCATGACACTGACTTGGTCTGTCTCCAAGAAACAAAATTATCAGTCTTAACAGATCTTTTGCTTAAGCAGACTACTGGTCGTGCCATAGACAATCATGAGAGTTTGTTGGCAGATGGGCTATCTGGGGGCGTAATTGTTGCATGGAAATCAAGAAAATTTTCGCTGCAGTCTGTATATAAAGGAATACACCTAATATTAGTGTCCTTGAGAATAAATTATGATAACGCTTTAATTAAGGTCACGGGGGTGTATGGGCCCTCAGTCAGAGCAAACAGGGGAAGTTTCCTACAAGAGCTCAACCAGCAGAAACCTACTGACAGCACTTCTTGGATGATCTTGGGTGATTTTAACCAAATTCTCTCCTTTCAAGACAGCTCTAATAGGAATCGAGGCCCTGACTTGCCCTTCTTGAATCTGGTAAATGCTTTGGGAGTGCAAGACTTGCCTTTAAAAGGTAGGTCATTTACATGGTCAAGTGGTAGGAAAAATCCTACGTTTGTGAGACTTGACAGAGTTCTTGTTTCTCCAGCTTGGAGCAAAAAGTTCCCACACTCCTCACAAATAGCACTGCAATCTGATATTTCAGATCACTGCCCTCTTCAATGTGTGGTCAACTCGCAATTTGAATTGCCAAATGTGTTTCAGTTTGAAAACTATTGGTTGAAAATACCTGATTATGTTGAATTGGTAAAAGAAACATGGGAATCCTTGGGGGATGCTGTCAGGCCATCAGACCTTCACAGAAAATTTATAGTTCTCAGAAGAGCAACCAGGAAGTGGCATCTCAATTCAGTGGGCAACATAGACCAACAGAACCAACTCTGCAACTACATACTTTCTTGGCTAGCCAAAACTGAAGAGTCGAGATCGTTAACGGCCTTAGAAAGGATTACAAGGGATCTTATAACCAATAGACTTAGAAAATTGGAAATCCAACGAGAAATCAAATGGAGACAGCGTGCAAAAAAGCAATGGCTTTTGAAGGGTGATAAAAATATTGCTTACTTCCATGCTGTGGCTACCACTCAGAAAAGGACTAATTGGATCTCCTCAATCCAGGTTGGCAATGAAGAATTCACAAACCATAAGGACAAAGCAATGCTCTTCTTTCGGCACTATTATTCTTTCATAGGGTCTGTACATGCCCCTACAGCTCAACTTGATTTAGACAACCTGTATAATGATAACAAGTTGGATGAGGCTGAGGCAAGGATACTAATGCAGCCAATCTCAGAAATTGAAATAAAGATTGCTGTCCAAACTTGGAAGTCAGGACGTTCCCCTGGTCCTGATGGTTTTACGGGTGACTTCTTCAAATTCTTTATTGACCTCCTCTTATCTGACCTCTTACGTGTGCTCAACGCTATACATCTGTCTTCGAATGTATCTCTTGGACCTTTTTTTTGACTCCTTCATTGTTCTATGCTACGAAGACTCTTAGCCCCAACTCAGACTGGTTTCCTTCAAGGCCGCAGCATAACACATGGTTTTGTTTACGCTCAAGAGATCTTGCAGTCAGCAGCTAAGCAGAATAAAAAGGTTGCGGTTTTCAAAGCTGATATCAACAAGGCATTTTATACATTAGACTGGACGTTTTTGGAAAAATGCTTGATAGGGAGGGGCTTTCCAACTTCGTGGGTGCTATCAGTCCGAAGGAACTTGCTACAAGGGCATTCAAGAATCATTATAAATTCGGTGGCAGGTAGAGCAATTGAATTGCGTAGAGGTGTTCGACAGGGTGACCCCATGTCCCCCTACTTATTCAATTTGGCTATCGGTGCCCTTACTGTGTGGATAAAAAAGCTTACTGAGCTAAACTTCATTTGCCCTATGTTTCCAGGTTGTAGAAATTGTTTATTGTATGCTGATGACACCTTGTTCTTGTTAAAACCTTCGATACAACAGATGATAAATATAAAATCAGCAATCAATATATTTGGGGAACTGTTTGGGCTAAGGATCAACTTAGCCAAGTCTGAATTGCTGGTCACTTCTTCAAATCTGGCTAGTATCAGGGAGCTCTCTGCAATTCTCCAATGCTGTGCATGTTAGTTCCCTATGCTATACCTTGGTCTCCCGCTTTCTGACAGGCGGATTAGGCGTGCTGATTATCAGCCTGTTATTGATAAATTCACTGTTAAACTATCTGGATGGAAAGCTTCCTTGTTGACGGTAACAGGTCGAATTGTTTTAGCAAACACGGTACTCTCTTCACTTCCTCAATACTATATGGCAGTATTCAAATTCCCGAAATGGCTTATCAAGAAACTAGATCAAATAAAGCAGGGCTTCATTTGGCATGGTTGTACATCTGATCCCCAAGGCAAAAGGGGGTTGTATATGGTTAATTGGAGATTGGCGACAAGAACCAAAGAAGCTGGAGGACTTGGCATTAGGGATTTAGAAATAGCTAACATGTCTCTATTGATTAAATGGTGTTGGTCTTGGGTAAATGATGTGAATGTATGGTGGAAAGAAGCTTTACCAATGGTGCAACCTCACTACAAACCGTGGCACATGTTAAATGGTTCACCTTTCTGGAAAGAAATTGGAAAAATGGCAGCCATATTCAATTGCTCACTGAAATATGAAATTGGCCAAGGAAATCGTGTATTCCTTTGGCATGACTTGTGGCTGAATTGGCCGTTAAAATTTTGGTTTCCTAAATTGTTTAATCGGACGAGATACAAGGAAGCTTCGATGGCTCAATACATAAATGGCAATCTCATCCACTGTGATGGATTTATATTTGAAGAACAAAATGAGAAAGAGGCTCTAGCACAGATAGTATTTCAGGTACAAACATATCAAAGTGAAGATCGTGCAATATGGCTAAGGGGGCCACCAAGATTCACATCCAACTCTGTATACAAGTTCATTTCCAATTCTCCTAGCTGCCAATCTAACATTGCCAATATCTGGAGGATTAGAGGGCCACCGAAAACAGTGGTATTCATTTGGCTCATGTTGAAGAACAAACTTACTACTGTCGACAATCTTAACAGGAAGGGATGGTGTCTGGTCAATAGGTGTGTCATGTGTAAGCAGCAACAGAAAACTACGAGACATCTGTTCTAGGAATGCAGCTACGCAATACATTTAAGAGATTATATCTACTCCATACTCCAACTCAGTAGAGATCTAGGTACTAATTTTACCTCCCCACAATCTCACTTGATTCTCACTGACCTGACACAGAGCTTAGCAAGAAGGCGTATGGAGCTAGTCACATCTTATGTCTTATGGAGGGAGCGCTGTAGGCATGTTTTCATTGGTAAAGAACAACTGATGGTACAAACTGTTAGGGAGGTGATCCAAGATTTAAAATTTTGGTTTGATGATCAATCTGTTTCTTAGAGGGCTTTTGTTTTGAAAATACTTATGGCAATCTCATACTTGTAGTCATTTTCTTCTTTTATTTTATTTTCATTACATCTTGCTTTTTGTAAATATTATACTTCATGGCCACCTTGGTCAATAAGTTATAAAATTTGGGAGCTTGACCCATCTTTTCTTCTTCAAAAAAAAATATATCATTAACGTACTGCATCAACGGCCTTGCTTTTGTAATTAAGAACAAATTTAAAAGCCTGCCTGAATTAATTAATTGGAGCGCTAGATCTGCATGCGGCATTAGAGCGAGATTAGTTAGACATTAATGGGCCTTGGATTAAACCAAGCCCAAAAAAGACGATCCCTTTTCTTTTCTTTAATTATTTTCTTTTTAGTTTAACTAATGCTAAATTGCCTCCGAATCATGATATTAATTAATTCTTAATTTGACTATATATTTGTCTACAAGGAATACTATATATGCATATTGCAATAAAAAAAAATCAAGCAACCTGGCTAGCTTCAATTAGAAGTGCAACGACTCCTAGAACCAATAGCAGCCTTTCCTGTATAAAAAAAAAAACAAGCATTGTCTCCACCAAACTGTTCCATCCTTCCAATTTCTTTGTTTCTTCCCTCAAGCAAATTAAATTTAAATATATTGGCAGGTAATTGAATTCTCTTCTTAATTCTCCGTTTGCTATATATCATATCAATTAATACTAGTTGTTCCATCTAGGAAATTAATTAAGAGTACGGATTTTAACAAATGAAGTAATAGTGATCACAGAATGAATATACAGGCAGATCAGTTGCAGAGGATGGGAAGCCTGAGAAGGCAAGGCAGCTTGACGATTCCCAAGATGCCGCCGCTGCAGTCCATGGCAAATGACGAGGAGGCGCTGATGTGGGCGTCGCTGGAGAGACTGCCGACGTATGCACGCATGAGGACGGGGATCCTCAACCTGACGGAGGAGGGTGAGCGCATCAGAGAGGTCGACGTCAACCGCCTCGGCTTTGTCGAGAAGAAGGCACTGCTAGATCGCCTCATCAACACATGTGAGGAAGATCACGAGCGCTTCCTCATGAAGCTCCGAGACCGCATCGATAGAGTTGGAATTGATCTGCCTCTGGTTGAAGTGCGCTTTCAGAATCTCAAGGTCGATGCCGAGATTTACGTTGGCACCAGGGGATTACCAACGCTCTTCAATTCAGTTATTAACTCATTGGAGGTACACTTAATATAATTTTCTTCTTACTGATGCATGCCTATGATAGTATGATATCATATTATCAATAGCTAGCTTTAATTGTTATTATTCAGCTAGCGCAAAAAGAATGTGATGATATAAAAATAAATAATTAAGCTAGCATTTATAAAACTAATACTTGAAATTGGTTCTCTTTCTTTAAACAAGTCCATAGGCATTGCTCTTCATATCATACCAAGCAAGAAGAGAGAAATGACGATTCTTGACTGTATCAGTGGAATTGTGAGGCCTCGCAGGTAACAAACAAACTTGTATATCGATCCCATTTTAATGATGATAATCCAGGGGCACCTAGCTAGTCAATTTGACATAACATGATTAATTAAATAGTTCATTCAATTAATTTCAGAATGACAATGCTTATGGGTCCTCCTGGAGCAGGAAAGACCACATTACTACAAGTATTGGCCGGAGAGCTCGACTCTGGTCTAAAGGTAGCAAGCAGCAAACATGTCACAAATCAACTAATTAATAGGTCCCACATTCTTCTGCAATCATTTTTGTTGTCTTAATTAACATCTATTTTAAATTTTGACAGATGAGCGGGGAGATAACGTACAACGGACATGGAATGGATGAGTTTGTTCCTCAGAGAACAGCAACATACATAAGCCAATATGACACACATCTTGGCGAGTTGACTGTGCGCGAGACGCTCGCTTTCTCTGCTAGGTGCCAAGGAGCTGGCACTCGTTATGGTGCATAAGTTATATGACTTTTTTTTTTGAGAAAAAGATGAGGGTCAAGCCTCCAAATTTTATATAATGATCACGTTGTGATCTTTATTGTTACATATAAGTTATATGACTTGACAAGGAGAAAATCTAACAAAGATCAATCGTCAAATTATAGATGATTTTACAATAATTTCTCAAGGAAAAAATCTTACACATATTACTAATATATGCAGATATGATTGCTGAATTGTCGAGAAGAGAGATGGAAGCAAGGATCCAGCCAGACCCTGACATCGATGTTTTCATGAAGGTTGTTTGGTTAATTGATTATATTATATTAACTAAATCCAGTTTTAAGTTAAAGTTGGTTATATTCTAACAAAGTAAAAGTAAGGAGCGTTGATTTATAATTGCAAGGCCATAGGAGCAGGCGGAAAGGAAGCCGGTATAGTTACGGATTATGTACTAAAGGTATGTGAGAAATACATTTAAGTGT
>CAXKVX010003657.1:0-12554 GCA_964058865.1 Eleocharis quinqueflora | reverse complement strand
AATGCATTTGATAAAATGTTAAAGTAATATGTCATGTAAAATGACATGCTTAGATCATAAAATAAATTTATGAGAATATATGTGAATATTATTTTGTATAATGTTTGAGAGCATTATAAGAATAATAAATTAATTCATATTAGAATAATATAGTTATATTATTTACTCATGAATTAAATCCTTGCAAATATGATTAGGGAATAACAAGAGAGTAATCATAGCCATTTGTGTAAATAATTAACACAAGTGTTGCCCTAGGGCTTGGCTATATAAATGAGTATGTTTGAGATGAAAAAATGACTTTTTCTCTCTCTTCCCACAATGGGATGAATAGTAACCGTGAATAGTAACCCCTTTTTTCTCCTCTCTTGTGTGTAGAAAGAAAAAAACTCCATTGTTTTTCTTTCTCTTCTCTTGCAAGGTTTAGTCACCAAATGAAATAGCTTGTTCATTGAAGATTGAAGATCTAGGTGGTTGGATCTAAGCTCTAACCTCTACATCCATCTATCTAAGGATGCTTTAGGTTGTTGTTTAGGTTCAAGGTGAACCAAGAGACAAGGGTGCTTCCATGGCCGAAGAAGGAAGACGACGGTTTCCAAGAGACCTAGAAGAGGAATCGACTCCTCTCTACGAAGAGATTTGACAATCTCTTTAGGTATAATCTTTTATCCACTCTTGTGCAAGAAATAAATGTTTTATTTTCTGTTTTGTTGATGCACAAGAGGTGTTCGATGAAATGTCATAGTATAATCTTGCTTGCAATTGTTATATAAATAAGATCATTTGTGTATTGAGTTAAATAGAGGCAAAAAAAATTAATTTTCGTCCTCTTGAACTTACACATGAAATCCCAACAAGGTATGTGTCATGGCTTAGTTTGTTCTGAAGTTAATTTAAGTACAGTATCCAAATATACTTGGTGGTTAGACTCAGGTGCAACTTCTATTATCAGTATATCCATGCAGGACTGCCTAAACCTTTGAAAGCCAAATCAAGCTGAACACTACATTTATGTGGGATATGGCAGGAAGGTTGAAGTCGAAGGCATAGGAAAGTTTAGATTGTTGTGTATAACTGGATTTTATTTGTATTTTGATGCATTAGTGGTTCCTTCCTTTCGAAGGAACCTAATTTATGTTTTCTATTTGGACAAGAATGGTTTTGTATGTTCATTTGGTAATGGAAATTTCAGTTTATTTCAAAATTCAATACAAGTTGCTTCTGGTTCTTTATATGACAATATTTATTTTCTTGAAATAGACACTACACACACAAAATCCCTGTGCATTGATACAAGAAAACATAAATTAACTAATGAGAATTCAGCGACATTTTGGCACAGACGTTTGGGACATATATCTATGCAAAGAATTCAACGTCTTGTGTCTAATGATATTCTCACACATTTAGACTTTACTAATTCTAAAGAATGTGTAAGTTGTATAAAGGAAAAACAAACTAATAAACACAAGTATGATGCCAAAAGGTGCAATGATCTCTTAGAATTGATACATACCGATATCTGTGGTCCTTTTCCAAAGGCTGCAAGAAATGATCACTGATATTTTATCACATTCATAGATGATCATTCAAGATATGGACACATCTACTTGGTTAAAGAAAAGGCTGAAGCACTAGATATGTTCCTAAGTTATAAAGCAGAAGTTGAGTTACAACTTAACAAACGCATTAAAGCCATCAGATCTGATCGGGTCAGGAGAACAATGTCCAGCAGAAGCAAGGCCTTATAGGCCGATAGAAAAAAATGGATAAAAGAACTATATTATGTGAAACCCGTAAAATGTTGAACTGGATAAACCTGATTAAAACCCCCCAACAAATATTTTTACGTGTTAATGAATTAGTTCTTGAACACTAATTAAATAACAAAATTCAAACCAATAGAATGATTTCAGCAATTTAAATCAATTTTTAAATCATATAATTAATGAAAGGTATCGCCAAAGTGGTATGACGAGTCACTAAAACTGCTTCGAGCTATAACAAATGTGCCACATGATAAGTCGCAAGAGTCATGGCCTTATAGCAACCCGAAATATATCTCCAACGTTCAAAAATTTCAGAATCTTTGCAGATTTTCCGTATGCTTGGTCCTTGCAACCCAACGGGTCGGTTAAACGTCTTAGCAGCAACTCGCCACACTTGAGGTTACACGACCAGCGTCGCGTGGAGGCCAACCGACACCCTGAAGGAGAACTCCTTGGGATTCTCTCCTCTGCGTGATGCACAGTGGAACAAATGAGGAGTTATTGATGTAGCGGGTCACAAATTTGCAACAAGGATTGGGATACGGGTCGGGACACAGAACTCCACAACCCTCATACCTTTCCCCTCTCTTTCTCTTCCTTTCTCCACGTGGCTGCCTAGGAAAAAGAAACACCCTTTTAGCATTCTCTCTCCCTCACTCCTTTTCCCTGCCTCGAGTCCCTCTCCCCTCTGACACCGCTCTCACCTTCTACACCCTCTCACACTCCTCTGTCTTTTCCCCATTAAACCGTCTCTCTCTCTATCCCTTTAACCTTTCTCTCTTCTCTTTCTCCCCCGTACCACTCTCTCCCTGTCACACCCTTCCTTTCCGTCCTTTTCTCTGTTCTCCTCTCTCCAACTGTCATTTGAACTCTCCCTTTTCTTCCCTCTAGCTCGAATAGAAATCCAGCACCTTTCTCTTTCTTTTTCCTCTGTCGGGTACTATGGCTTCTCGCCTCGGATGCTGCTCTTAACTCTCTAAGTCTCTCTCACTCTTGTCACGTCGAGATCCACTTGAGTGCCTGCCATTCGACCCGTTGGAAACACGTCGCATGAAGGCCATTGGTCTGGCAACTAACCGCTTAGAAACGCGCGCACCACTAGTCATGCCTCCTCCTCACCTATAAATACATGGGGTTTCCCTCTCTGCCGGCCTTTACTCGATTTAATCTCATGTGCTGAGAATAAATACAGATAAATATTTGCTTAGTAAGTTGAAAAGCGCTTAAATCGTCGAGGCAGAGAGGGAAGACAGAAAACTCATCGGTGGTGCGCTTTGCCTTGAGATCTTATTATTCAGACCCGTCCATTCTTACTGGTAAACCGTAGGAACACGTTTTCTTTTTTTCTGATTTACTATTGTCTTGCTGAATCTCTGTTGAATGGCTTCGTTCTTTTTCGTTGTTCCTGTTTGCTACCTATTGTATGAATATGATAGCAGTGGCCATCGAGCCACTGCTTATTTGGCTGGTATGCCGTTGAATTGTCACATCGTGGGTAATGTTTGAGCTCAGGGAAAAGGGGAATAGAAGACACTTGATTGTTGTGGGGTTGATGTTGTGATGGGGTGATTCGGTGTCTGAATTGTGTTCTAATACTGGCACTTGTATGATTGAACTGTGGGTTATGATTCTGGTTCTGGTGCCTTGAATGGTGATCTGAACTTTGCCAGAACCAAAGAGGGGTCAGGGTGTCGGAAAATTGATCTGTGTTGGGCTCAGAAATGGTTTTGAACAAGTGGCAAAAATTGATTTATGAAATATCTGGGTTTGGGCCCTTACTGGCACCCTAAAATTAAGCCCAATGAGGGAGAACACCAAAATTAATAAATGGGCCATACTTAGTGGGCTGGAACCCCTCTGTTTTGCTGTTTGGCCTTGTGATTTTTGTAACCTGTCGTGAGTGATGGAACTGGGCCAGAGGTGATGACTGGCCCAGTAAAGGTTGTTTGCAAAAGAATAAAAATATCTAGTAGGCCTTAAATGGGCCCTTAGATAAAATGGGTCTTGAACCTTTAAGCAAATAGACCCTTAAGTAGACCAACAGATACTACCAGAAGGAAAAAGTGAATAAACTTACGAATGAGTAGATAGTTACAAGTATTATCGGGCTTGGACCCTAACTAGGCTGAGTCAGGCATAAAACAGATACTACACAGTTGGTGGTCTGGCCCATGATACTTACTAACTAGACCCGAGACAATAAAAGGACCGAGAAAGGTATAAATGGGAAATGACGACCATAAGTCCGTGCAGCACGAGCTTCGGCTATGACGCACGAGTACGGACTTCTGATCCCACTCCAGGATTAACACAAACCAATAATTAATTAAAACTAACCAACTTGTGTTTTTATGTATTTTTCTATACTATATCTAGCACAACCATATAACGTATAATACACGACATAGCTATATAGTAGGATAGTTATTTAGGAACGACAACGTGTCTGACTTATTGACACTTGACTTGCAATTATACGTGACAACTAAGTTAATTGATTATTTATAATAACATTATTAATTAAATAAAAAAATAAATTAAATATAATATATGTATATATATATATATTAGTAAAATATCACACGCTATCGACAGAAATGGACTAAGTATAATTATATGCCTAACAATATATATTGATCAATTTCTCTATATCACACCAATTACAAACACGCACCAAGTTAAATATTACACATAAAACACACAATTATGACTAAGTAAACAT
Source organism: Eleocharis quinqueflora (assembly GCA_964058865.1). Taxonomy (NCBI): domain Eukaryota; kingdom Viridiplantae; phylum Streptophyta; class Magnoliopsida; order Poales; family Cyperaceae; genus Eleocharis; species Eleocharis quinqueflora. Next base: position 8,063 of record CAXKVX010003657.1, on the reverse strand, counting down.
TTAATAAAATATATTTATCAATTTCTCTATAAGCACAATAATAATATGCATCTATAATTATTAGAATATTTTATTTCCTTCTTTGCTTAATTTAATTAAAAGTCCGACTAAAAGTGGTTGAATTTATAACATGTTTTCCTCGTGTTGTTCTTTATTAATGTTCTGTAGCATATCGTCCTGACGTCAAATAAATGGGAAGTAGTAGAACACTGAGAATCTCACACAACATTTAACAAAGGAATAAAGACACATAATTCACATCCACTAGCCGTGCAGCAAGGACACTGCACGGAAACTTTGACTAAGTAAAAATGACAATTAAATTAAGTTAGGAGCATCAAGGACGTCTCAAACGCTTAGATTTTTAAACTCAAATGTTCAATTTAACTAAATACGATCCGATCACTAAATTAGGAGATTTAGCCGACTCGTATCCACTCTCGGGAGACGAGGCCGTTACCGACGCTGTCGACGCTGATAAAGGCGCAGACGCTTCAGAGCTGCCCCCGGAGTAGAGTCGACCTTGCGTATCGCTCCAGCTATCTCAGGTGTGGTTCCTGGAGTTTATATCTCTTTCCTTTATAACTAGGACCTACCAGACCTACCTAAACTGAACTGCGGTTACCAAATCACCCACAAATGTTAACCAGGCCCGTAGAACTTGAACTGTCATGTTTGCATACCGGTAACTGTACCATAAATGAAGACCAACCTGCATTGCATGTCATCTGCACAACATAATTGCATGTAAGATCCGATATACAGATCGTATAGGTTATTAGAATACTTATAGGTAGAATGCGTATTGTATACTATATGTATTTCGTCGGGAGTGATGAGTGTCGGGCCGGTGAGTTCTAGATTGGATGTAGTCTGAGGGCATCGTGGAGTGAGTATGTGTCATGGTGTCTGACATAGCCCATGGGATACTCTCAACGGGATGTCCTTAAGGACATTCGACTATTCTTCACCAACGATAACCATCACTTGATGGCTCGTAGTGCCAGTATGAGAGTTTCTCTTTTCATCCTTATTAATAAATAGTATTACAATATCTTCTCAATTGAGTGATTAAGGTTCGGTTTCTCAGTTTAGAGTATGTGTGTCATATGTGAAGTATTGGAGCTATTCTGTTCTTTATCATATTATTCATTAGCCGATATTTCGGGATCTCCTAATATTCGAAGGTCTTCCTCCTTTGGCCCCTGGTTAGTACAGAGGAAGTCAGGGGCTCCCCTTGGCTTTAACTAGTACAGGGAGTTCCCTTTTATTATATTCTTTCAAACGGGTAGTCGGTTCCTTATTTCCGTATGACGGCTGAGACCGAGTGTTTTCTTTGTATTATTCTCTTTCTGTGAGGGTAGGCGTCTCGGTTCGCTCTATGACCGATTGTGTGCTTTTTGTAGCCGCTCTGCATTTACCAGGACGTTTCGTTCTGGAAACTCAGAATTCGTTTTAGGTTACGAGGGCTGATGTATAGTGCCCCACGCCTAAAACAAAACCTTAGGTTACGAGGGCTGCTGTATAGTGCCCCACACCTAAGGGGCGAATCTTGATGTCCTACAACCCGGGTTTCTAAATTTGATCGTCTGTTCATTTGACTGGGAGCTTGATATATCCTCGTATTAATTATAGTATATTACTATTCCTCATAAATATTTTGGGTTTATTTTCGTATCGTCTCTTTGTATACAGGCTAAATAATCAAATGAAAATATGGTTCATTAGACACATTTAGGTGTAGTAATTTAAACTATAAGTAAGTCCTTTAAAAATGAAATTGGTCCTACCCGAATCGGATATAAACCCAAAGGCTGGACCTTAATCCACACTGAGATTTTTATCTCACGTTCCACAGTTGGTTCTGGGGTCCAGGTAAGGAGCGGGAGCTATTTTGAAGTCCAAGAGGAGAGCGCTAGGATGGAGTCACGGTGCCTTCCGTTTTGTAGACCCTCGGTCTGATTTGTTTCTTCTATTTTGTTTGATTAGGAGTAGTTTGTAGTAGGTTAGCGATGATCGGCCTCATGTTCTTTGGTGAGACCGATCTCTCTGTATGTATTTTCTATTTCTTTAGCTTCCGCTGTAAATTTTGTAAAGGGCACCGTATATATATATATATATATATATATATATATATATATATATTTGGTTATTGGATGTTCATGTATTGTGTTCACTGTGTGTGCTGTTCCTCTATTTATATAAAATTTGTTAAGATTACCTTGTTTCTATAATAATAAATTAAGCCTTTCGTGTACTTTTAAACAAGTATATGTGGCAGGATCAACACCCCTAAGCTACTCAATATTTCTGGGGTGTGACATATTAGTTGCTATTTCGTTGGATATCCTGAAAGATCTAGAGGATATAAATTCTATAAGTCAACAGAACGTACGATTTTTGAGTCAGGAAATGCGAAAATTTTCAAGGATAATGAGTTTGTGTGTGTGGAGGGGGGGGGGGGGAATGTGACCATGAATGACATTTTTGAGGAAGAGAAGAGGGACAATGACACTTCGGACATTCGTCCGGACTTAGTCACTATTCCAATATTGATAAATCCTGAAAATGCATCTCATGTCAATAGCCAAACTACACTCTCTACTAAAATTTTACAAGATAACATAGACACAAATGGACCCAAATCTATCCCAAATAGCAATGTTGTCATGGATAATGTTAATGGCCCTGAGCCTGTGGGAGATCCGGAATTAAGTAATGATGTTCATGAAAGTTCTCCTCGAGAAATTACAGAACCAATCCAAATAAGAAGATCCACTAGAGAGAACAGATTTACTAGAAGATTTGCATATCTTTAAGAACATGAATTTGAAATAAGCATGTTTGAAAATGACTCAAAAGATATCAAACAAGCCATGGAAAGTTCTAACTCTCATAAGTGGATCAATGTGATGAATGAAGAGATGAAATCAATGAATGACAATGATGTCTAGAATATTGTTCCTTTGCTTAAGGATAAGAAGACCGTTTGTTGTAAGTAGATTTTCAAAAACAAACGAGATTCTAAAGGCAATGTTGAAAATATAAAGCACATCTTGTCCCTAAGGATTTCACATAGAAATAAGATATTGATTACAATGAAACTTTCTCTCCAGTTTCATCGAAAGATTCGTTGAGAATCATATTGGCACTGGTAGCGCATTGCAACTTGGAGCTCCACCAAATGGATTTAAAGACGGCTTTTCTCAATGGTGACATTGAGGAAACCATCTACATGAGGCAACCGGAAAACTTTGTGGTCGGCGACCCAAAGTCCATGATGTGCCGGCTTAAGAAATCCATTTATGGGCTCAAGCAAGCATCTCGACAATGGTATTTGAAATTTCACAACATAGTTAGCTCATACGATTTCGAGTCTAACTTAGTTGATGAATGCATATACCTTAATTCTGTGAGAGCAATTTCACATTTATGGTCTTATATGTTGATGACATACTACTAGCTAGTAATGATAAGGACATGTTGCATCAAATCAAGAACTTTCTATTTAGAAACTTTAACATGAAAGATCTTGGTGATGTCTCATTTGTTCTAGGGATAGAGATATTGATAGACAAAACCGAGGGCGTTCTAAGACTATTCCAAAGAAATTACTTTGATAAAATGTAAATAGGTATGACATGAAAGACTGTAAACCAGATGATACACCCGTGGGTAAGGGAGACAAATTCAGTCTTGCTCAATGCCCTAAAACTGATTTAGAAAGACTTGTCATGAAAGACATCCCCTATGCGTCTGTTGTAGGCAATCTCATGTATGTCCAAGTGTGCACGAGACCGGACATAGCCTTCATTATGGGAATGCTAGGGCGATATTTAAGTAATCCAGGAATGAAGCATTGAAAAGCAACGAGGGTGCTGAGGTACCTGAAGAAAACAAGAGACTATATGCTCACATATCGAAGATCGAAAAAGTTCGAAGTCATTGGATATACTGATTCCGATTATGGAGGTTGTGTAGATAGCATGAAGTTGACATTGGAATACATCTACATGATGGCAGGCGGAGCTGTGTAGTGGAAGAGTGCTAAACAGACACTTATAGCACCTTTTACCATGGTGGCCGAGTTTATTGCATGCTACGAAGCCTCGAACCATGGCGTGTGACTCAATAATTCTGTCACTAAGCTACAGGTAGTTCCTACCATCAAGAGGCCACTTATGTTGATGTGTGACAACAATTTAGCCGTATTCTATGTGACAAACAACAAAAGCTCAACCAAGTCTAAGTACATAGACATCAAGTTTCTGGCAGTAAAGGAAAGAGTACAGAACAATGAGTTAAAGGTGGAACATATTGGTACAAACTCTATGATTGCAGATCCCCTTACAAAAGCACTACCACCCAAGAAGTTTCATGAGCATGTTGCTCATATGGGCGTAGTACCTATGTTAGGATAGTTTAGAGAAAATATGAGAGTTTGATTTTATTTTTAATGTTCCATGCTATGTAATTTGTAACAAGTTATAATATATGCAAATTATATTTTGAATCTCATTGTGTTCTTTCCTTAAAGTTTTGACCTCACTAAAGTTAACAAATAAAGGGTGATCGGTTCGAAAATAAGCACGTAAAATCACACTATCGTATAATTTCTGAACTATATGCCGAAGTCTAATTCATGTCATCCAGAAGTATTTGGTACTGCGATTTATATCGATCAAACCACGAAGAAAATATGGTGACTATCGTTTTAGTCCTGTGCAGGTATATCTGGTGGATCGAATTGTTTAAGAAATACGAAATATGGTGATTTATATCGATTTATAACAGAAAGATAGAAAAGTTCAAAGTGATCTGGCCAGATCCAAGACATATGTAATCAAATAGATCACACTTGTCCATGTGGGAGATTGTTGGAATTGAGACGTCAATTCCAATAAATTAAGTTGGGACTATGTGTTATATGATTACTACATGTCATGTAATATTGCTAATGTTACGAGGAGTAACATGTGGAAATGCCGTAAAATGCGATTAATTGATATTCAAGGCATTATATGTATTTCACCAAGATTTTGGGCACGAATGCATATAGAACTCAACCAAATTGATTATAATTATTGATTGACTGATTATGATCAATTAATGTATATATAGGTCTTAGTGTAAAGTCAGAAATATTGTTTGGGCTAAATCCAACTTAATTTTGGATCAAAGCCCAAGCAAAAAAGCACAAACAAAGATCTATTGCAGCCGCAATAAGATTCATTGCGGCCGCAATACAGTAGGGGAAGAATGGCAATAAATCTGCTACTTTGGCATGATTTATTGTGGCCGTAAGAGGCTTGGCACGAAGTTGCCAAGTCTGGAATTGTCAAGTCTATTACGATCGCAATGAGATTTATTGCGGCAGCAAGAGACCTACTGTAAGACATGTTTTGACTACCTAGATCTTCTTGTATCTTTCTGATTGGATAATTTAACTTTTGTACTAAATTCGTGGATATATTTACAACAGTAAATATTAGAATTTGGAAGAGAATTGGAGAGAATATAATTACAAATATTTGGTAAATATTTGATAATTAATTTGATATCTTTCCAAGATACATCTAGACCCCCTATAAAAGATCTCAAGTCTCCAAACGTTAGGGATACTAATTTACAACATAATTTTACTGTTGATAGGGCACATGAGTTGTGCATAGCCATCCATATACTCTCCATTAAGTATTGGTACTCTGTCGGGAATTTTGTGACCGTCAATGAAAAGAAAGGCGACTCCGAATCGTTTGGAATGACTCGTCGAGAAACACGATGTGAAGGCGCTTCCACGAATCAAGACATCTCCGACGTCGATCAAGTTAGAGACCAGAGACAATGAAAAAGAGATGGAAAGTAAGTAAAACACGCTTCCGCTTTTATTTATTTCATTCATGTAGCAACGGTGTTTCAATTGATTGAATTGCAATTGTTTTAGATTAGAAAATGGTTAATTATGTGATATCCTAACTTGAACTGCACCAATTAATTAGCCAACATATCCAGGTTAGCGTTCTTTACTATTTAGATTTTTTACTTCTATATTATCTATTGTTGTTTTCGTTGAATTAGTAGTATTTGATTAAATGTTATGTTTTTTTTTTAGGTCGCCACACCATGCAAGTTATTTGGTCCGACGAACGGAGGCATGACGTTGGTGGCGCACGGAACTGTGCTGCCATTTGATCCGAAGGCTTTAAACATTCACAACGAGCCTATTACATCCGGTAAGGTTAGGCTGACTCTAGATCCAATTGTTGAAGGTTAAGAACACATGAAAGTGCCTTATCGAACAAACGGTTTCACTGAAGTCGGTGACCTTGTAGGTTGGGTCATCGGTTGGCCTTCCTATTTCTTGGAGTTGTGTCATCGCGAGCAGGTAATCAATTATGCGCTAATTTTGTTATGCATATATATAGTTTGATTTTCATACTTGCATGATTTAAGCGTAGGCGACAACACCCGAGAAGCAAGCTAAGCTAAAGGCAAAAGAAAAGGCACCAAGTGCAAGCTCGAGCAGTCTTCAAAGGGCTCTGCTCCTTTCCGATGAATGCTTGCCATTTCTTCCTCCATTGAGCTTGAAATTGTACAATATGGTGCACAATTTTTTCTAATTTGTAGAATAGAATAAAATATTTCAATTTTGTTGCAATCCTTACTTGAAATTGCAATTTCTAACATCCAATTGAATAGTTGATGCTCCTACTGGAGGCCCAAGTTATCTTCCAGTTCGACGACAAGCAGTTGTTCGGAATCGATGATTCGCCCTTGCTGGAAGTGGGTGAGATCATGGACATCCTTAAGCCGGGTTGTTGGCTAAGCGTTTCGCTTCTTCGGGTTGTTGTCGAAGTTTCTCTTTCTTGATCTCGCCTTGTGATCGGAGACAAGTGTATTTAAGAATTACGCCATCACAGTGAATTACATTAAGAACTTCTTCATTAGTATCGAGGACCCGAAATCCGTCATTTTCCTGTCGTACATTGAATTGTTAGAATAATTATCCCTTCAATAATACAATCACTTACTTTCCTATATGCATACTAACTAGATTAAATGTAAATTATAGCAATCATTGGTACCTTCTGGTCTTGCAAATCTCCTCGGAGCATATTTATGAGATTGATTCTGAAAACAAATCGGGGAACATGCTAGAAGTAATTAGGAATTTGAATGCGTAAGACATTGGTATTCTTTCAAACGCTTTTAATATAAATGATTAATGATGCTGATTTTCGACTTTTATCAATTTATACAGGTCATTGCGGCAATATTATTAAGCAAAAAAGTCGAGCAAAATCAGTAAATTGGGGATTCGGGTTGTCAAGTAAGTGTTCTAAACTTAATCTCAACTTCATTCACAACTTAGTAGGATTTGAGCCTTCATCAAAATAGTTTGTCACTTTCTAAATTTTCTAGAGTCCTTCGCAACATAATGGTTGGGCGTGTGGATTTTATGTCATGCGAGCGATGTTCGACATAGCGACGAAGTACATCGATGTAGAGAGCTTGAGATCGCTAAAGCTATAGGTGCAAAATTTATTTTCCAATAAATTATTTACAGATTATTAATTTGTGTGATTGAACTGCAACAATAATGCTAATTTCTTTTAGGAGTTCGAGCCATATCACGCTTCATATCCGAATAGCGATATCGAACAGATAAAAACAATGCTTTGCGAATATCTTAGTTCTTATTTGTGATTTTGTGTGTTGTGACTTTGTAAACGATCGATCGATGCACTTGTATATACAGCTATGCACAAGATGATTGGGCTCAAGGCATTCTTACCCTTCAATCACAAGGCCAATCATTAGGTGAGGGCCTTGCAGTGCATCAAGAGGTAATTAGAAAGAATGGCAGAATATATATAGGTACTATAGCTGGATGGAGGAAGAGATTGATAGGTTGCATGACTGCAGTTTGGGGGGTCAATCTGACATTTTAGGAACATATCAAAGGGTCAAAAAGATTTTCTATTGGCCTAAGTTGAAGCAATCAATTTTTTATCATGTCACTTGCTGTGATGTCTGCCAAATGAACAAAGGTGAACATGTGG
>CAXKVX010003656.1:0-22368 GCA_964058865.1 Eleocharis quinqueflora | reverse complement strand
AGTTTGACCATCCGAACGGAAGGCAGAGTCGCTAGCGAAGATTGAAATGGAGAGGAAGTATAGCACCAGGGAGGAGTAGAGGCCATTGCCCATCCACCCAATGATTCGGTACCAGTCAAAGAACAGATTCTTTGGGCCCTGCTGGTACAAGGCAGGAAACTGTGCACCAAATGCAACAGTTACATTCTTGTTAAACTTCCAGAGTCACTTTGGCACTTAAAAAGTTATGTAGCTCAAATCATGATTTTAAGTTGTGTAGCTCCAATGATTATAGAGCATAAAAAATTTAAGTTCTGTTAAATAGAAGTTTTGTAGCTCACATGATTATACCATGATTTTAGGATTGTAATTTCTGAATAATTGTGCTGATTCCTGGTATATAAAACAACTACGTGGTAATTCAGCATGATTTCTTACTGATATGGTTTTATTTCCCTCAACTTTTATGGTGCCCTTTTTATATCCTCTTCCGATGTACTGGCATGTATTGCTAAGGGACGGTAGGGGAAGACCTTTTAGAAAACATGCATCATGGCTTACCTGTAAACAAACTTCTGATGAGACATCTTGTTCGAAAGCACCAAGAGATATAACTGGCAAAGATGTCAGTACCACATTGAAGAGAAGCATGTACCAGTCATCATAGACTGATTGGCCAGAGAAGGCCGTGTAAGCCTCAAAATAGAATATCGTCAGGCCAAATGCAATGTTCTTGTAGAAGAAGTAGCATATCTGTTTATCATTAGAAAAAGCATTTTAGTACTAAAATTAGAGGAGCTCAACAGTGTGCTATGCACCTACAGATGATAGAAGCATATTAATTAATTATATACCATTTGAGCGATCCTTTTGTAGCACCAGTGGCCATGTACGACGAGCAACCGCTCAAGATACCGAAATTGGGAAATAGCAAAGTCACTGGCCATAACAGCCTGTGTAAATTACAAATAAATATGTAAAATAGGCAAACCGGCAAATAAATGAACATAACAATTATTTAAGAAGTAATGATTTATCACATTACAAAAATAGTTTACTTTGAACCAGCATATTTCAGGTATGTCAAACTCTCAGTTGGTGTACTGCATGTGGATGGTGAACTATGCTTGGTGATTTGTGTTGAACTTAGTTATTTTGGGTGCTTGCATGCAGCATGTGATGTTTCTTTTTGAGCACGAGTATGCTCAAAACTCTGAAGTTAAAGTACCAATTTGTATGGTTTCAGTTTCAATGGAATGGTGGCCCCAGAGGTTGCTGCTTAAAAAAATATATGATGATGATCTCAAGGGGATACTATCATACTATCACTTGAATTCAAAATCAGGGAAGAATTTCAGTTCCAATTTGCACTGAATTGGCATCTTTGAACTCACAATTGAAGTTGAGATACTTTTGAACTTAAAAGTGATGCCAATGGAAAAACTTGTTATTTCAACTTTTCTTAAATTTTAGTTCTAACTGTATCAGTTTCAGAACTCGCCTCTTGACCAGAAAATGTCTCAGTCAACATCCCCATTTTTAAAAGAGACATATAACTAGAGATAATCTTTACCTGCATTCCTTCCACCCCACTTATACCCACACCAATATCAGCTTCTTGAATCATGCCAACATCATTTGCACCATCTCCAATGGCTAATGTTGTCTTACCTGTACCTTCCTTCACAAGCCTTGTTACCTGAGCAAAAGGAGAAACTATTTTAAATGAACTGAAGGGAATACATAAGCTCAAAAGTTAACATACAGCTACCACAGAGGCAACAAAGCAGTCGAGCATTCTATTTTATATCCAGTTTTGTTATGCTGCCGTATTATAAAGAAAGCAGCAACACAAATACCATATTTTAGTAAATATCAAATTAACAAGGTTGACAAAGGTGTTTTATTGGATTCAATGATACCAGAGCTTTCTGTTTGGGGGACACCCGACAGCAGATGACGGAGGCACATTCGACAGCAAGTTCAAGAAATCGAGCCTTCAAGTCATCATGGAGGGCATATGTCAAGGTCTTCCCGTCTATAATCAAAGCAAACGCGGCATGTGGATCCCGTTCAAGCTTGACCATCTGGATCGCATTGGAGATCTGGAGCGAGAGGTTCTCCTTTGCTGCCTGCTCAGACAAAAGAAAAACCTATCGCATGTTTGTAAGTCTTTTTCTCTAGCCTACTGTCTACCTACCTACTCTGTCTTTTTATCTGTCTCTCTCTCAGCGAAAGCCCAGGTTTTTCTACCTTTTGAGTAGCAAGTACTTGGGTTATGAACTTGTTTGTGGTTGACATTTTGGGCAATGGAGGGTATGAAAAAGTGTACAGTACCGTGACAGGGAACACTTCTTGCTTTATTGAATGCGAGTAACTAGGAACCAGTTCTGAACCTGTCTACCTTTCTGCCCATTTACCCTTGCATTTATTTATGTTTTAGAACTGTCATTTGCTATCTGAAAGTTGGCTGTTTGATGCCTAATTCAAAAACTACGGTACTATTTTATATAAGTTTGATAATTACTTTTGTTTTCATCTTTTTGTTAGCGGAGACGGTTCGTTTGGTTTGTTTAGATATCTTTGAACAGAAACTGTTGAATTGAACTGGTAAACAATACCCAAGACTGAACCCTGGTACTAGTGTACACTGATGCAGAGAGAAAAGAAGTCCCTTATTGCTTAAGCAATTAGGAACTCCCCAAATTTGCAACATATGGACTTCACCATCTTCTTGCAATAACTTGACAAAGTAGAGATAATACACAAATATGCACCTCTTTAGCTTCGTTTTTTGTTGGATCACTGGGTACTGTAGATAGACAGATTTGTTTCATGCCTTGCCTAAGTAAGCTGCAAGCATAGCTGAAAAAAGAAAATGTCACTAAAGAGTTAAAGAAAGACACCACTATGGATTAAATCCAACAAGAACAAAAAATTAGTGCAAAATATCTTACAGTACTGCATAGTTAAGTTCATATACTAAATTATTTCATTTGTGAGATTGATAAAAGTCATATCTTTCACTGATAAAAGATACTAAGGTCAATTTTTTTCCATAAAACTGCAAGGGAAAAGTATGGCTAAACATGATATTATGACACCTGACTACTGGATTGTATAATTTTCCAATGAAGTTTTATCGAAAGTACCCGATATTAATTGCAGTTTCCATCTTATCACCCGTCAGAACCCAAATCTTAAGACCAGCTTGAGCCAACCTATCTATGCACTGTGGCACCTGAAAAGACAACAAAGAGGATTTCTTATAAGGGAATATCTGATGCAACTCATTTTGCATTGTATACTGAGTAAACATCTGGCACTGCATCCCATTATTCAGGTACATTCTGGCATCTAGCAACTCTAAGTTTGAGTCTATACAGCTCTTGATTTACAACTGAATATTGTTTTCCCCGAAAAAAGAAGTAACTAAAGAGGAGAAAGAAGTATCAATTCATAAATGAGAAAAAGGAAAGGAAAACATTAACCCTCAGACCACCTACACATAGCAATATACTTTAACAATAAGGCTCCATACCCCAAATGGACGTTTGATTTTGCCAGCATTGAAATTTTTGTCTAAAAAATGTTTTTAAAGACAACTGAAGCACAACTTACTCCTCTTTGCAATTTATCTTCTACAGCCGTAGCTCCCACAAGAACTAATTCCTTCTCCATCAAGTCAGCAACACGCTCGAGCTGGGCATCTCTATCAGCCCCTATTGAAGTTTTAGCTTTAACAAATTCCGTATTCCAAGCTATATATTCAGATTCTTCCAAAACTCTATAGGAAAGCGCCAATGTACGTAGACCTGCCTCACCATACTCGCTCAGATGCCTTGTAGTATCTACCTCAAATGTTCTCCCATTTTTGGAGAGCCTCTCAAATATGACACTGTTAATTTTAAACCCAGAAAAGTTGTATTATGAAATGTATGTATCTTGCAAAATTTAGGTATCAACTATCAAGATATTAGTACCTGTCAGCTCCTTTGCATAGAAGAAGAATTTGGCCAGATTCATCACGCAGAATCACTGACATTCTCTTTCTTTTGCTATTGAATTCTAACAAATTCAGAACTTTGAACTCCCTGAATTACAATACAGAAAAAAGTAAATTATGCAAAGGATGTTTGTAGTATGGTTGGCAATTGGCATCAGTCTGTACACACAGGAATTAGATACCAGGTTTTATTGACAGAAATGGCTTAATCAAATAAATTCAGAGAGACAGAGAGAGAGAATAACAAAAGGGTTTGAAATGGCAACCTTGGCAGCTTCTGCCAAGTTTTCAAAAAAAAAAAAAACAAAAGGGTTTGAAATGGGAATCTAAAGAGAGCAACCCATAGAAATATAAGTCTGGGAACTCCAAATGCATCTTTTTCTAGAATTCACAAGCTCATATGCATATATTAGAAACTAAACTATATATCTACAGACGTTGACATACCTTTCAACGGGATCATCAGCTGGAGAGTATCTCTCTCTGATAAACACACACGACTGTGTCCTCTTGCAAAACTCAAACCCAAATTCTCTAGCAGCCACTAAGAATGCACCCTCATCCGGCGACTCGGCTTCATAGGTGAACCCACCAGTCTCCTCATTCAACTCAGGAATTGCCGTATGGCACAAAGCAAGAATCCTAAAAAACATCAATATTGTACCTGAGTTTGGCTCCTGTCTCCAATTCCCATTCATTAATCTGTCATCCTCAAAGTTAAACCCCTTAATGGTAGACTTTCTAACCCTTTCAAAGATTGGAGTAAGGGGAGTAAGGGGAGTAAGGGGAGTGCTCGGTTCAATTTCAATTTCAGATGTACCTGCTAGAATGCATTCTTTTAGTACACATATCCATGGGGTGTTTTTGTGCTCATGTTTGTGCTAGTATCTAAAGAGCAAGTCCATCTTTTACATTTTGTATATAGTATATATGATATGAGAGAAGATCAATAGCTTTTGCAAGATCTACCCATTTTACTGTACTTGAAATCCATGTTCATCATGCTTGCAAATATATTGAAACAACATTAAGACTGTAAGAATTCATCATAAGAAGGTAAAATTGACCAGTTCTGGATTAATTGTATTTTATCTTAAATAGCATTCATTGCTGTTGAATCTTCAACTGCAATTACTGAAAAGACATCTGGTTTCAATTCTAAATATCATCGACAAATATATTTGCAAAGAACGGAAAAGTGCTGATGATTTTATAATTAAGTTCATATGATTTTATAATAAAGTTCATATAATTCGATGTCAATTTTAACTTGGTAAGTGCACAAAATAATAAAACTTGCATCTCTCAAGCTTACCAAAGTCATCATCATCTGACGCCATATGCTTTGCGGCTGCCATTTCAACCTCGCTTGAACTCACCCCATAAGAGAGACCTGCAATTGAGCACTTCAAGAAGTCCATCTGGTTACATGTTAGTGTACCAGTTTTATCTGACAAGATGGTGTGCACCTGCCCAAGCTCCTCATTCAAATTTGAGGTACGGGCCTGTGCCGGGATGCCGGTTTCCTCATCATACATGTGCAAATCTTGGTTTATGAACATGGCTTGTACAACCTTCACCACCTCAATCGAGACATACAGTGAGATTGGAATGAGGTACCCATAAAGTATCAAGGCTGTGATTAAATGGAACAGTCCTGAGAGAGCTGGCCTGGTCGGGTCGTACAAATTAGTAGTGTTTTTGGGCTCCAAAAACCACCAATTTGGCATATAATACTTTGTGTTTATAGCAAAACCAATCGAGCTAATCAGAGATATCAGCACAAGGACACTGAACAAGACATAAATAATCTTATCCATCTTTCTCTCTATACCACTCCTTTTCGATGGCGAATCCGTTGAATTTTGCATCACCTTAGTGTCATGCCCCGTAAAAATTACCACACCGTATATGTACTGGGTATTTCTCAATTTTGAGTCCCGCAAAAGAATTTGGTTTGGCTCGAGTGCATAGACTTGCCTTTCATATTCAAGATTACCCACAAAAGTATACAAGCTTGAATTCGGATCCTCACACCTAATCATCCCTCTAAAATCCTTAAATACTTCATCATCCTCTAATGGTAAGGTCACCTCTAGCGACCTCTTCACCTTCAAATTTGTTTCACCATCTAAATTCATGGTTTCTACATAGCATATACCATCTTCATAACTAGAAGATAACAAAAGCAAATCAGCAGGGAAAAACTGATCCTTTTCAACCTTGACCACATCCCCAACCCGTAATTTTTCCCAATGTGTGTACCCAAAACGCCCCTCTGATTTGTGAACAGAAACCTTACGACTATTCACCTTCATGTCTTGCATGAACCGTCTCCAATCCTCCAATGCCTCTTTCGCCATGGAGAGACCAACCACAAAAGCGAGAGGTGCGATCATGCTCACAGCTGAGAAAGGCGCGACAGGTGTAAGCGACAAAATCGCGGCCAGCAAAAAGTACAAATTCGCAACGCGCCTGAATTGTTCGAAAATGGCCTTAGGAAGGAAGGTAACGACATTGTATTTGGTGGTAGATATGTAATTAGCGGGGTATTTGAGGGGCTTTCTCCGGTGGAGGAGAGGCTCGTTGCAGTGCACGACACGGGTGAAACCGGGCCCACCTAACGAGGCATTGCCCGTGTCCGACGTGTCCTGCTGGAGGTTTGGCCGAAGGCAGGCGAAGGTGTAGAGCTTGCTCCATTTCAGGCGGTCTCTCTTCCTTCTCCCGGTTCGCGCCATTTTCGGGATTCTGAGGTCTCAGTTTTGGATCGTTGTTTAAAAATGGAGCATTGTGCTTTTTTCTATTCCAGTTTGAACCTGGAATTGTTGAGAGAGAAGAAAGTTGTGATGAGTAGATTTGATGAAATCAAAGTTGGTGGGAAAATATTAAACAATGGAAAATTAGATTTGACTTTTTTGAATTTTATGCTAGCTAGACAAAGGAGCGGTGGTTTCAATAAAGAGATTTTTTTTTTTAATTTGAGATGAAAAGAGGTGGTGATTTAAAATCCCCCCGATGATACATTAAAATTGAAATGGTTCAACGCAAATTTAGCGAATTATGTAGCTATGTGATTAAGAAGGATCCGTATCTGCCATCCTGCTCTTAAAGATCCGACCGTCAACTCAAAAAACGAACGGCACAGATTTGACCTTAGATCCAAATCTTTAACAATAATAATCCTATTTTTTAACGTTTATGTTCACATGTGTTATCTAGACGCATGCGTTAAGAGATACTTATAAATTCAGACAAAAAAAATCTAGTACCTCTGAACACATGCGTTCGGATAACACGTGAACGTGAACATTAAAGTATGATTATTATTGTTAAACATTTGAATCCAAGGTCATAGATGTTATTCTTATTTTTTCATGACAAATTTTTTAAACTTTTGTACGCCTGAATATTTTATTATTAAAAATATTAATATTTTAATTCATGAGTTATATTGCATTTAGGTAAGTTTTTGTAACAACTTCAGCTGCACTCGTCGAGACTGTAATTAGTATTTTTTTATCGTCGCAAGTCATCGAATTGTAGATATCTGAGTCTACTTCCACAACGTCGAGTCTGATTTGTGATTGGAGAAACGAGCGATTCAAAATTGATTTTGATGCAAACTCATGATAAAATATTACTAATTAAGACATAAGTTAAAGATGAAGTCAAATTTGAGATGCATGTTCCTCCAATGCAAATCAAACTTGACACGATGAAAGTAGACTCGAATATCTAGAATTCCATGACTTCCGATAATAAAATTTTTTAATTACAATCTCGACGAGCGTAGTCTAGAGGTGTGCTAAAACCCGCGCGGGTCTACCCGCCTGCAGATCCAACCCGACCCGCCCCGTGGCACAAATCCGACTCGACCCATGAAAGGCGGATCCATGAATCTTTGGCGGGTCGGGTAGGCCAAACATGGGGAGACCCGCCCGAACTCGTGCCCGACCCGTGGACCCGTGTTCGACTCGCCCCGGACCCGTGATGGATTCATGTCACTTTATATCACCTTTTGTCACATCAAATTAAAAAAAAAAAACAAATAATAAATCAGCAGAAAAAAATCGAAAAATAAAAAATAAATTCATTTCAAATTCAAAAAAATAAAAAAAAATCGGCAGAAAAATTAATTTGAAAAAATCCGGCGGGACCCTTGCCCGCCCGGGTTTATCACGGGTCGGGTTGACCCTTTCCACTGCGGACCCGTGCTTACCCGACCCGTGATACCCGTGGATCCGTGGAATCGTGGATCCGCCCGGGTCGATTCCACGGGTACCCGACCCGACCCAAAACCCTAGTAGTCGAAGTTGTTAAAAAATATTAAATATGATTAGTATATTTTTTTCTTCAAATTTTGACAACGCTCGTCGGGATCGTATTAGTTTTTTTTATCGTCGCAAGCCATCGAGTTGTTGATATTCGAGTCTACTTCCATCTCGTTGAGTCCGATTTGTGATCGAAGGAATGTGCATCTCAAATTTTGCTTCATATTCAACTTATGTCTTAATTAGTGATTTTTTATCATGAGTTTGCGTTGGAATCAATTTTGAATCGCTTGTTTCTCCGATGAAAATCGGACTTGACGTGATGGAGTAAACTCGAATATCTACCGCTTGACAGTTTGCGACGATAAAACAAATTTAATTATGATCCCGACGAGTGTAGCCGAAGTTATTATGAAAAAAATATCTAAATATAATCTTAATTCATGGATTAAACTAATAATATTTTTATTAATAAAAAATTCCACTCCCAATCGTGGGAATGAGTGTTTGGTTATGCGAAAAAAATGGGTCAATTGATCGGTATTGAGAACACCGACTTTTTAAAAAAATTTAAAAGGTTGGTAATCGCAACTCCGATTTTTTCTATTTTTATCGCTTTCACATCAATCCTTTTTCTATTTATAATTTATTTATTAAATTTTTAATATTAAAAAAATCGGTCAACTTTGCACGAATTTCAGTTGTTGCCATTTGGGAAATGTCTTTTCCTTTTTTTTTTACTTTTTAAGAAACTTCCAAGCAAAGTAAACAACTAAATTTTTTCGAGCCAGCTGGACTTTTATTAAACTAAATTTTATTTGAGCACTTCTCGTCGGAATATTATATGCTCCTTCAATTTAAAATTATGATTGCCAAAGTGCCATGCATCCCTTCTCCGTGTTAATTGATTGTTGTTTGATTAGTTAGATTGCTGCATTGTAATTATGAATTTATGATCGGGCATGCTGATATATCGATACCTTTATTGATACATCCATCGATATTAACAGAACAAGTCCAGTTGAATTCAGTTTGCATGTTGTTTTTTTTATGATGCATGTTGTTTTTTGTATTATGCATATTGTTTTTGTTATTATGCATATAATTGATCAGACGCTCCACTGAAAACGAATGTCACTACGCTCATCGATGCGGACTGGACGAATCCAGTTGCATTTATTTTGAAAAAAATGTTCTAATTATTATGCATGTTGTTTTTATTATTGTGCATGTTATTTTTTATTATTATGCAAGTAAATAACATACAAAATAATACAAATAACATGCATAATAACAAAAACATAATAAATCATAAGTATAACAAAATAACATAATGAACTTAGCATATAAATAATAAGTATTTGACTGTTATGCATGCTATTAGATGCAGAATAACAAAAACAACATGCATAATAACGAAAATAATATGCATCATAAATAAAACAAATTTTAATAATAAATCATAAGTAGAATAAAAAGCATAATGAACTTAGCATATAAATCATAAGTATTTGACTGTTATGCATGTTATTAGATGCACAATAACAAAAATAACATGCATAATAAGGTAAACAATATGCATCATAAATAAAACAAATTCTCGTCGGACTCAACTGTAAGTGTCCAGTAGATATCGAAGTTGAGATCGGCGAAACATTTTCCTTAAAAAAATATTGGAATCAGGTTATTTATAAGGTGGGAATTTTTAATAAGAGTATGTATTAAAAGGCTCATTTAATCGTGTGTCAATAAGAATCGATATTAAAGATCACACATTTAATGCTTGTTGTCTCATATTTTTTATATCATTTCCCTTCAATTCCGATTGCATAACAGGTCTAATAACGTTTTTTAACCGATATTAAAACCATTTTTCTAGTTGTGCTAGCTAATAAAGCATCTAATACGAGTAACTAAAAAAATCTGAAAATTTGAACCATAAAAGCTAATAAGGAAAAAAAAAAAAAACAGTATTGTTATACCTCAAATTTTGAACAAAAATTATGTGAAGTTCAAACTTTTGGAGTTTAAATGTTACCTCTGTGAGTGGGATTGAGATACCCAACTTTTTCTTTTTTTAATCTGAATGGTTAATTTATAATAAATGAATTAGATTAATACTAAAAAGTCCTCTGAATTTCATGTGCTAATTTATCCGTCTGTTTTTAATTTAACGATTCATAAATGAATAATAAAACCCTCCTTTTTTTCCCAAATAAATCTGCCAAAAGTTGATAAGCGCTAAATCCCATCTTTTTCCTCTCTCCTTGTCATATTTAAGACCAATAATATTGATATTTATTTGGGAAAATATATTATGTTTACTTGTTTTGCCTCTCCAAATGCTCCTATAAAATATGAAAAATGAGACTCCTACAGTCAAAATTTTGTGGGGCCAATCGATCAATATGTTATATGATGAAGGCAAAAGTGAAGCATTATTAGAGGCACTAATCCTATTTATTTTTCTGTAAACACGCTTTAGTTCAATGAAATTGGTGGAAGAGTGAGAATATGGTGCCTACGCAAACATCAAATTTCGGTGCTTGCGACTATATATCTCAAATTTTAATTTGCAAACAGTCAATTCAAATCGTTGAAAATATTATCCATACTAAAATCTACTTAGGGACCAAATTTTCTATTTTTAGATTTTTTTTCCTACTATTTTATCGGATGGGCGAGAATTGCATTAAATTGGAGAGGTCTGTAATCGTTAGATCAATGCATTATTCATTCATTCGAAAACAGTAAATAAATTATGAAAATAAAATAGTCACTAAATAGATTTTAATATGAATAACATTTTCAACAGTTCGGATCGGTCATTTGTATTTTATAAATCGAGATATGTGATCATAAGCATCAAAATTCGGTTCTTGCGCAAACACCATAATTTTACTCCTCGTGGAATCTGTTACCACTTTTGTTAAAAATATTATGCAACAACAAGCAAGATATAAATATACATGAACGTGTGTCCATAATCTATATGATGTTATTATTTATGGTAGGAGGAGGAATCATTTTGACAATTTTGATAATTGAATTTTAAATAAATTTATTAAAAATTATTAAAAATCATAAAAAATAGAAAGAAAAAAATTTATATACATTTTTTAGCTCGTAGATTAGTTGTGTTTTCAATTTGATGTAAGCCGGGTGTCATTTCATACTTTATTATGTATCATTAAATATTAGTCGTTAAAAAATTACACAAAACTTGATGGCTTTTGATAGAGGATGAAATGATACTCAAATTGCTTCAAATTGAAAACACAACTAATTTATAATGTCAAGAATGTGTCCATAATTTTTTTATCTTTAAATTATTTTATGAATTTATTTAAATTCGATTATCAAAATTGTCAAAATAAACATTGTCAAGGTATCCTCCTTTTATTGTAATTGCACAATTCTGGATTATTTATCAAAATCCATTGGCCCATATAGTAGATGAAATGATTTTACGAAGTCAATTCTTTACTAAATAAAAGAAAGAAGATCTTTCAACTTAAATAATTGTAAAAAGTTTTCCTTTTCATATTTCGAACTTATAATTTACTGTAAAAAAAATAGTATTAATTACTTGATAAAATTAATTCTCTTATTGATACCTAATACTTTTGAAATGGATGTCTAAGTAAAATAGTTCTGCACAAAATACCGGACTCAAAATATAAATAGAAAATTATATAAAACTTGGTAAAATTTTACAAAATAATTGTAATTAACGACTCCTATTTTATGCAATAGGTTCATCATTTTATCTTTAGTATTAGATTTGTACCTTTTATCTTATGCTATCATGATGATAGATATAGAAACAACAATGTATGAATTTATCATGCGGTAATTGTTTGATCCGTGTTTCGAAATATAAATAGAAGTTTCTGCATGGCCTCTCCTTGAAATTAGGGAAGGAAAATGTTCCGTCAATTCCAACTTCGATCTCATCATCGATACTCACTGAACACGTCTAGTTGAATTTCGACGAAAATTTGTTTACTTATGATGCATATTGTTTTTGTTATTATGCATGTTGTTTTTGTGTGCATCTAATAACATGCATAACAGTCAAATACTTATGATTTATATGCTAAGTTCATTATGTTTTTTGTTCTACTTATGATTTATTATGTTTTTGTTATTATGCATGATGTTTTTGTTATGATGCATGTTATTTGTATTATTTTGCATGTTAATTACTTGCATAATAACAAAAAAACAACATGCACAATAACAAAAACAACATGCATAATAACTAGAACAATTTTTCAAAATAAATGCAACTGGATTTGTCCAGTCCGCATCGATGAGCGTAGCGATCCGCGTCGGTGAGCGTAGCGACATTCGTTTTCAGTAAAGTGTCCGATCAATTATATGCATAATAACAAAAAACAACATGCATAATACAAAAAACAACATGAATCATAACAAAAACAACATGCAAACTAAACTCAACTGAACCTGTCATGTTAGAATCGATGAAAATATAAATAAAAATATCGATATATAACTCCAATTACGAAATATTTGTTCGTTGAGAAGACGTAGACACTTAAACGTGACCCCCATATCTTTCCGAGTGATTAGAAATTTCCTGTAGTATTTTCTGCGTTGATAATAATAATAATAATAATTGATATCTACTGTTAGTTTTCAAAGAGGCATTGTTTAAAAAAGAAAATGCTGTCGGCCACAAACTTTGTCTCATGATTAAAGATACTATTAATATGATATCACCCTTCTTTACTTTTTTGTTTGGCTATAAATTTTTTATTCATTCTTCATTTTTAAGCTATTATTGTTACTAGAATGTTTTTTTTTTTAATTAGGAAGGTCAATTATGAAAACATTTAATTTCTTTATAAGAATAGGATACTAAGCTCAACAAGGGATGGCTTGACAAGTGCCAGAAGTATCAACGAAAAATGTATAAAGTATGAGGATTTATAGTATATATAACAATTTTACATAAATATATACGCTATGCATGAAATATAAAAAAAATGAAAAAGAAATAAGACCAATGTTTTATCACATTAATGCAAGCTTTGTTACCTTTCACGTGATTTGGATGATGTCTAAAACAAAAAACGAAACAGTCCTATTTCGTTTCGTTTATTTTCGTTGTTTCATTAAAGATTCTATCTATCTAAAATCAATCTGATTCTAGAGTTCATATTAGAGAAGTAGAGAAATTGTAAAACTCTAACCCACACTTTTTTTCCTCGATTAATCTTCTGCCTCACGCTTCCTTTCCTCTTTATGTTAATCGACTGACTTCCTCTCTCTTTCTCGCACAAATTCTCTTTGTCTCTCTTTCTAATCTATGCTCGACATCGATGCTTCTCTCTTCATCGCCACCTTTGTGCTCCCCTCCGACCTTCCTATTCACCTGAGTATAGAGAATTGAGAATTGCATACACTGGAGAAAATCATTTTGAAATCAAATGGAAAAACTAGCAACTCAAAAGAAGCTGTTACATTGATCAGTTAAAACGGTTAACAACAGTCATATTTCAGTCGGTGAGTTTGTTCTTTTCATCTCATGTAAGAAACCTATATAAATTGGAGATCATTGTAAAACCAGATTCATCAATGAAAGAATTCAATTTCTTCTTCTACTCTCAAGATCATCTATGGTATTAGAGACTCTAATGAGCAAACACTCTTAAATTATACTAAACTGAGCTCAATTTCGTCAACAATGACGACAGCTCAACCTATTCAATTCACTCGTCAAGTCAATACTATCACACTCCAGAAATAATAAACAGATCGGAAGTGACGGTCCCGTCACGTGTGCATGACAACATTCGCACGAAAAGCTTAAAGAATAAATAAGATAAACTGATAGAGATACTACAGACACACCTTTAGATACATAGTTTAGCCACATAATATCTCACAGCGTCTCTGTATTGTAATATAAATATACAATGTATTGATGTATGGAGGACGGTTAACAGACTCTTTTCTCATTCTCTGTTTGTCACTCTACTTCTTCTCTATTCATTTCTAGCTCTATCATGGTATCAGAGCTCCTTAGGCATGTGCCAAGAAATTCTTCACAAATTCAAGAAATCTTTTCTTCGTTCTCAATCAACATCCGATAGATCTGATTCATTGCAACATAGTTGAAGCTGTTACTTGATCTCTCAAATCCTTTGAAGAAAATGTCGACATCTGATGATGCTCATTCCACAATTCCGCAAACTGGAAGTATTCGACCTGATTCAGCCTCGTTGTCACTCACCAATCCAATTCACTTTCCTTATTCTCCTCAGATCAAGCTTGATGAATCCAACTTTCTACTGTGGAGATCACAGATTCTACCAATTGTTCGAGGTCATGGTTTAATGTCGTTTCTTGATGGATCAAGATCTCAGACCTCTGATATTCTGGTTGACAGCAATGGATCGACAATTCCTTCTTCTACTCGAGATCATTGGCTAAGACAAGATCAGCTTCTTCTTGCCTGGCTTCTCTCTACCTTGTCTCCTTCGATCCTTTCTCAAGTTGTGGCCTGTGAATCATCACACGACCTCTGGTCCATGCTCAATCAAACTTTTTCAGCTGGTTCTCAAGCTCGAATCTTAGATCTAAGATTACAAATGCAGTCAATCAAGAAAGGGAATTTATCTTGCACTGCATTTCTCAACAAACTCAAAGGGATAGCAGATCATCTTCGTTCCATTGGTCAAGAAGTTTCAGATCAAGATATTATTCTGTGTGCTCTAGCTGGTCTTGGTGTCGAGTATAATCCATTGGTTACTGTACTGACATCTCAGTTTCATGCTGTCAGTCTAGCTGATCTACATGGACATCTTCTCACGTATGAGGCTATGCTTGATTCTCAGCTTCCCAAATCAAGTGAAGCTTTCACTGCTGGTACAACCTCCAACTTAATCTCTTCTTCTCAGATTGATGCAACAGGTAGCTCAAACGAGCTCAGATCCTCCATTCTTGGACAGCATCCTTCTCAACCTGCTAATCATCTAGAAGCATTGTTCCCTGCCTTAGTTAATTCCTTGCCACCCCAGACTCAACAGTCTCTTTCTTCGGCTTATCTTTCACAACAATTCTCAAGAAATAGAAACTCTCGTTTTCCAAGAGGAAGAGGCAGAGGCCGTAACAGTTTTCAAGGGAATCGAGACAAAAGTTCTCAAGCAAGAACTTATAACCAAGGTGGTCGAGGCTATGCTCCAAAATGTCAAATCTGCACCAAGATTGGACACAGTGCAAATGAGTGCTATTTTAGGTATGAAGATGATGCTACAAATCCACCTCAAGTGAATATTGCAGAACCTTCTTCAGCTCCTCCCTCACAGTGGTTCCTCGACTCAGGTGCATCCTCACACATCACTCCAAATCTGAATTGCCTCACCAATTACATCCCTTACCAAGGTACTGATGTTGTTAGAGTAGGCAATGGTCAAGGTCTGGTAATTGCTAATCTTGGTGAGTCATGTATGTCTACCAAATCGAAAAACTTAATACTCAAAAAGGTCTTACATGTACCTCAAATGACAAAGAGTTTGATTAGCCTATCTCAATTAACTCAAGATAATGATATAATTGTTGAATTTAACAAACATGGTTGTGTCATTAAGGACCTGAAGACAAGAGAAGTTCTTCTTGAAGGTGGTATTATACAGGGTCTCTACTCAATACTAGATGCGCAAATTTTCCTGAGTGAACTCTCTCGAGGATCATTATGGCATCATCGACTTGGACATACTTCATCTCAAGGTCTTAAGTTTTTAGTTAACAATAAATTGGTACCAAACTGTTCATCCTTTGCACCTTGTAATGCCTGTGAGCAATGCAAATCACATAAGCTTCCTTTTTTCCTATCTACTAATACTAAAACTAAACCCTTAGAATTGGTGCATGTTGATGTATGGGGTCCATCCCCTGTGGTATCTACACTAGGAAACAAATACTATGTCATGTTTGTTGATGATTTTCAATATTTTCATGGATTTTTGCTTGTGAGACAAAGTCTCAAGTTACTGATATCTTTGCAAAATTTAAAATCAGAGTTGAGAATCTTCTTTCTTCTTCTATCAAAACTGTTCAATGTGATGGGGGTACTGAGTTTAAACCTATGATTACCAGATTTCCAGAAATAACCTTTCAAATTTCTTGCCCTTACACTCCAGAACAGAATGGATTGGTAGAACGCAAGCATCGTCATGTTATTGAGCTTGCTTTATCAACAATGACTCAGGCTTCCATTCCCCTTCAGTTTTGGGATCACATCTTTGACAACATTGTTTTTATAATCAATCGGTTACCTACAGTGGTTCTTAAACATCAATCTCCTTATGAAATTCTTTTTAACCAAAAACCTGACTATGCATATTTTCGAGTCCTTGGGTGTCTGTGTTACCCATGGTTAAGACCGTATACCAGTCACAAACTACAAACAAGGTCTCTTTCCTGTGTGTTCATAGGATATTCTACAAATCACAAAGGTTATAAGTGTTTGCACATTCCCTCCAACAAAATTTACATCTTTAGGCATGTTTCCTTTCATGAAACAATATTCCCTTTTACAGTCACTACTGACCTTACTGAAACTAATATCATCTCTTCTAACCCCCATACTCTTACCATTTTACCCTTGCCTACTTCTGTTCCTTCTACCAGCACATCCATCACTAACTTACCTTGTGACAATAATCTTAACACTACTACTTCTAACACCAATTCTCCTGCTGTTATATCTAATACACACAACATGGTCACCAGAACAAGAGATAATACTCGCAAATCACGTCAATTTCCTGATTTTGTCACTTACAACACCAGTGTTGAACCAATTGAACCTACTTGCTTTACTCACGCAAACAAACACATTGAATGGCGCAATGCCATGGCTTCTGAGCTTGATGCTCTCGCCAAGAATCACACTTGGGACCTTGTTCCTCCTAATGATCAACAAAATGTAGTGAGTTGTAAATGGGTTTATAAAGTTAAGAGGAAAGCTGATGGTACTGTTGAGCGTTTTAAAGCTCGGCTTGTTGCCAAGGGATATACACAGGAAGAGGGCATCGATTACACTGAGACCTTCAGCCCAGTTGTGAAACCTGTCACCATTCGAACTCTCCTCTCTCTGGCTCTCTCCAAAGGATGGATTTTAAGGCAGCTTGATGTCAACAACGCTTTTCTGCATGGTGATCTCAAGGAAACGGTGTTTATGGCACAACCACCAGGCTATATTGATCCTGATCATCCAAATCATGTGTGTCATCTCAAGAAGGCCATCTATGGCCTCAAACAAGCTCCACGTGCCTGGTTTCATCGCCTTCGGGATTTTCTTCACTCTCATGGCTTTACAGCCTCTCAATCTGATGCTTCTCTTTTTATTCAACACTCGGGTTCTGACTCAACCTATCTCCTGGTGTATGTTGATGACATCTTGGTCACTGGCACCTCTTCCACCCTCATTTCTAGTCTCATTGCTGCTCTGGATTGCACATTCACCATCAAAGACCTGGGTTCTCTTTCATACTTTCTAGGCATTCAAGCTACCACTACCAAGCTGGGACTTCATCTTTCACAATCAGCATACATTCATGATCTTCTACTGAGAGCAAAGATGGATGGTGCTAAACCAGTGTCTACACCTATGCAGAGTGGACTTCAGCTTTCCAAACATCAAGGAGATCCTTTGCATGATCCTCATCTTTACAGAAGCATTGTAGGTGAGCTTCAGTATGCTACCATCTCAAGGCCTGAGATTGCTTTTGCCGTCAATCGGGTCTCTCTCTTTATGCATTCTCCCACAGAAACTCACTGGTCAGCAGTTAAACGCATTCTACGGTATCTCAAAGGCACTATTTCTCATGGGCTTTTTCTTCGAGCTTCTTCTCATCTTTCCCTCCAAGTGTTCTCAGATGCTGATTGGGCAGGCTGCCCCGATGATCGTCGGTCGACTACTGGCTATTGTGTGTTTCTTGGTGATTCTCTCATTTCCTGGTCTTCAAAAAAACAAACCACAGTATCACAGTCGAGTACAGAGGCTGAGTACAGAGTTCTTGCTGCTGCTGCTGCTGAAGCTGTTTGGCTTCGATCTCTTCTCCAGGAACTCATCTCTGATCACATTTCCTCTCCCATCTTGTGGTGTGATAATCTTGGAGCCACCTTTTTAGCTGCCAATCCCGTTCATCATGCTCGGACTAAACATATCGAGGTGGATGTTCATTTTGTTCGAGATTTGGTGGCTTCTCATCGTCTTTGTATCAGATTTATATCATCTCAAGATCAGATTGCTGACATTCTTACCAAAAGCTTGGGCACTGCAAGATTCTTAGCATTGCGTGACAGGCTATGTGTTGCTCCAAGCACGTTGAGCTTGCAGGGGGGTGATAGAGATACAACAGACACACCTTTAGATACATAGTTTAGCCACATAATATCTCACAGCGTCTCTGTATTGTAATATAAATATACAATGTATTGATGTATGGAGGACGGTTAACAGACTCTTTTCTCATTCTCTGTTTGTCACTCTACTTCTTCTCTATTCATTTCTAGCTCTATCATAAACAATAATAGTAAACAAATCAGTAACATAATACATAACAAAGTATAATATTTCATTGATCACAAATGTTTCATGTACAAGCAACAAAAGTGTATCAGAGTAACGAAAGCGGAAAATAAATAAACAAAAAGACGATGGTCCCGCTGATACATCAATGACCATCCGTCTATCTGATCTATTGTGAAACTAGAGAAAATAAAAGTAAAGATAATGATCAAAATAAACAATTGTGATCTCCATCCTAGGGCGCTCTCATCAAAGGCTTCAATGCTCCTCACCTGGACTCCACAACCATCGTGAAAACGTGAGTAATTATAAAATTACTTAATGCAGATTTAGGTCCAGACTTTGAGCTTATATCTTTCTCTAATATTGGACCCAAGTCAACATTTGGTAAGTAATTAATCACATTTTAAAACTAACCTTATTGTTAAAATTGTTACTAATATAATTTAGAATCCTAACTAAGTTTGAAACAATTATTTGAAGTACGGTCGTTAAAGAAACCCAGAAGAAAATAAATAGTACTAAAATATACATATAGTATGGAATCTGAACAAGCACCCGAAAATAAATCCCCTGCCTGCATCATGGAATAATAATAGCTTTTACTTCTGGGTATTTCAGTTATTTAGCTGTCGAGGCATTCCTTGTAACTGGGGTGATGGGCTTATTTGCACAACACTAGAATTCACCCTTAAGCGGGTCTCAACTATAAGGAGCATCCAACTTAAGTATCGTCTAAGCAGTGCATCAACTATAAGGAGCTCCCAACTTACAAACTTGGACAAATTCTGAGATTTCAGAACGAAAACACCCTGGTATAACATGAGCGGCTATAAAAAATACACGTTCGTTGATAAAAAAAAATTAGTTATTGTTCCTACCTCACCAAAGCTATAAAAAGATAAAGTAAAACACTCTACCTTAGTTGTCATACAGAAATAAGAAACCGACTACTCTTTTGAAAGAATAAATAATAATGGGAACTTCTTGTACCAACCAGGGGCCAAAGGGGAGTCCCAGACTTTCTCTGTACCAACCAGCCTATATATACCTTGGGGGTACGATCCGTGAAGATTAATTAAGCCCTCTCCAAGTTTTCAAGTACTCAATTGAGCATCAGAAAGAGCACTAAAGCATTCTCCTACAGCTACCTAAATCTGAGAGAATTATAATAGCTACAATCATCTAATTGTCGATTCGAGAACACTTGTTAGCTAGCTTTGTTAGCTTTCTGGTGTACTAAATTGTGTTTTCAAGTAGTGTATCCATGTCCATGATTGTGTTGTCAATCAGACACGTTTAACAATCAAACACGTTTACCAATCAGACACGTTTATCTTGTAAAGCGGTGTAGCTCCATACATAGATTTAGGAATCTAAGATTGGGATGCTTATGGTTCCACAATTGTAAAAACACTTATTGTTTAGTGGATTCGGTCCCGAAAGGAGGTATTGGTTCCGGAAGTCCCGTGAACGTTGACCTAGTATGTTTGTAGGTCGAATCACATTACATTGCGTGTTCTTGTATTCTCTTGTTCTTCGCTCTTTTCTCTCTTTCTTTACTATACTTGCACTTTGTTATCTTAATTTGTTCAATTACTCTTAATACTTGCTTGCTTGTGATTTTAGCTAGATAATTAAGATTCAAAATTTTGAATTGTAATTATTAAAAATGCTTCTGCACTAACACTTGACCTTAGACTCCATTCTAACAGTTTATACAAATTTTGAGTTTCTGACTAGGAAAAACTAGTTGAGCATATGTAAAAAGTATTAAAATAAAATAATGGACTCTTTCTGCTAAGCTTCAAGTGTTGTTTTTTATACTATATTGAACCGGTACTTTAAATTTAGCTATATATTTTTGTGCCCATTTCTTTTTTTTTTCTTTTTTTAACTTCATTGGTTTCTTTTTGACAGGTATGCATTAATGCAGCTAAGTGTCTTAGAAATAAAATCAAATGTTGATGATCAGTAATGGCTAATTTATTGGATTATATATTCATTTATTATTCAATTTGAGCTCACTTTTTCAGTTTTTTTCCTAGAATTCTGGTATGGTATTTATTTTTGTAAAATGTGATTGAAATATGAACATGTGATTTTTTATTTTTCTTATTTTCTAATTTTCTGATTCTTTTAGAGCTGGAATGATACACGATCACAATTTTTTTTATAGTTTTAATCGTTTAAATCGTAACGATTAACACAATAATTTTCTCTTCCGTCTATCTCATGTAAACAATTAACAAAAAATGTTTAATTGTTTTCTAACCGCAACAATTAACGAAACATGTTAATTTCATGATTGTCGTCTATGATTTATGAAATTGCTGTTGTATTATACTGTAATTGATTTATTTTTGTAATTTAGTCTTAAATTACTTGGTTCATTGATCGAGTAAATAATATATTTTTAAAATCATTAAACTAATAATTGATTGTTGAATAAAGCATCTTCAATCTGGATAAACTAATATAAAAAAATTAATTGAAATACTATATGAAATCCACAAAAATAATTTTCTTTTTGGAATGAAATTGGGCCCTGCACCATTTGGATCAAGCGGCCTTGTCAAGAATTTGGGCCCCCATAATTTAGGTTATTCATAGATGATTTATTTATTTTTATTCATCATCGATGATTTCTCTTTGACTAATGCCGAGTAGACTTATCAAATATGTGAAACGATCGTGAAACATGATAGTTTTGTTAACTATTTTGTTTGATTAACGATTAAAAATTTAATTTTTTTAATGTTTTGTTAAGAAAACGATCGAAACATGAAACTCATTTTCTTCGCTCTTCAACCAGTTTCTATTTCATCACACTAAATCAAATCAAGAATCGGTGATGAACGACTCTAATTATACACAAGAATCAAATCTTTCATCTGCTCTTTCAAGCAATCATTCATCTCCTCTCTCACCACCTTCTCCTAGCATAACTCTTTTTTGTCTAGAATCAAAATAATTTTAACAATATAAAATCATAAACGAAATTAGAAACAAACGATAATGAAACAATATATTTTCTTAACTATTTCTTTATTTAAACAAAATAAGTTTTTTTAATCATAATTGTTTTATTTGTTACTAAAAAAAACAATTAAACGAACAACCATTGAAAGCAAAGCTCCTCTCCATCAGCGGCCAAGCCACAACTTATTTAAAAGCAAATCAAGCTAGTGTGAACTTCCAAAGACGAACCATCTCATTTTAGGATTTTTTTTATTATTTACTGTCTGTAGACATACAACACATTCACAAACAAAAAGAGTTCTCAAGTGAAAATTTTGGACCCAAAAGCAATTTTTTTTCCAAACTCTAAAATCTTTGGAAGTTGAATTTTTTTTTCTATGGAGATTTTTTTTTGGTGTGGACATATCTTTTTCCATTTTGGTCTTGTAATTTTAATAGAGGTCTCGTCCATATTGAAAATTTAATATTCAGATTGGATATTTTACAAGTCAAATGTTCATTATGAGATATTTTCATCTTATACGAACGAACTAAAAAACATGAAATTTTATGTGGCCACATCT